>APFE031179163.1:0-46001 GCA_000404065.3 Pinus taeda | reverse complement strand
ATGTGACATGGATGGGCTTTGGGCAACTTTGAAAGAGTGAGAGCACCCTAGACCTAATGCCTAGTGACCAAATTTTGCTTGAAGACTCTTTGAAATGACAAAATTTGACCTTGACACTTCAAAATAACTTTGTAAGAGCATGTTTGATCACTGGAGGAAGGCTGTAAAGACTGACACTAACACAAGTGACCTGGGGAAAAGCGTCATAAAATTCTCTCTAAGGATCAGATTGAAATTTCGTAAGAAGCTACAAAAAGAGGACAGACTATACTTTTTTTTGTAATATTTTTAGGTCTGAAGGGAAAAACAGTAATATGTGGAATTTCGTACAAGTTCACTCTAATAAACAAGTATATAAGTAGGTCATCTTGGGAGATTGGGCATAACCCTTTCTTGAAGAATCCAATTTCTATCAGACTGGTGGAATTGGAAAGAGAACATAGGGGGCTACTGTAGGTCACAATTTCAGACCTTGGAGATACGAAATTATAGAGTTACAGTCGTTTGAAGATCAAGATCCTAAAATATATAAAAGGCGATATAGGAAGTTTGATGGCAAGGATCTGGTAAATTGGATACTACAGATGGAACAATATTTTGATCTACATGGTGTACAACTATTACAAAAGGTACATATTGAATCTTTGTATTTAGAACCGAATCAATTTTTATGGTATAAAGGGCTTTGTTCTCGCAAACCACTTATCACTTGGTCAATTTTCATAGAGGAAATGATAACACATCATGAGGATACAAAGAGCAACACCTTCTTTAGACAATTGATAAATCTCAAACAAAAGGGTTCAATGGAAGAGCACATTGAGGACTTCCAAAAATTGAATATAAGGGTAAATGATATTCCAAAGAAGAAAAATTTTGATGACTTCATTGGGACTTTAAAGGATAACATTCAACATGAGGTTCATCTTTGGGAACCTGATTCATTGGAGAAGGCATTCAGGTTGGCAAGAAAAATTGAAAGCGGAATTATGGAAACAAGGAATCCTACCACTCACAACTATAAATATGGAATTGTTTTTTCTCCTATCCTTCCACAACCTACAAGTTTTACACCACAACAATTGGAAGAAAAAAGAGAAAAAGGGCTTTGTTATAGTTGTGATAGAAAATACAATAAAGGTCATAAGTGTGCTAAGAATAAACTATTTTACATAGATTGTGAAGAGGAGGAAGAAAAGGATCAAGAAACATCAAAAGAAGAGGATATACACCAGGAACCAACCCCAGAGAAAGAGGAAATGAATCCGACCATACCTTGTAAAGCATTAGCAAGAATTACCACTACTCAAACTCACAAGATAGACGGACATATCAAGAAGAAAAAGGTTCAAGAAGTGAAAGATCACATCGAGCATCAAGAAATGAATCCAACCATATCTTGTAATGCATTGGCAAGAATTACCACTCCTCAAACTCTTAATATATAAGGACATATCAAGAAGAAAAAGTTTCAAGTAGTGAAATATCACATCGAGCATCTACAACAAGTTCTCCAACTTTTAAAGGAAAACCCCACTTTGGTGCAGAATAGAATGAAACAACTAGTAGATCAACATCACAGCGAAAGAAGTTTTGATATAGACGACGAGGTATTTTTATGAATACAACCATACAAACAAATTTCCCTCAAGTAAGTAAAGAAGGATAATAAATTATCACCAAAGTACTATGGCCCTTATAAGGTGTTGCAAAATATTGGTACTATGGCATACAAATTGGAGCTTCCTGTATCTTCTCAAGTGTCCCCAGTTTTCCAGGTTTCATGCTTAAAGAAGGTTATAACTGACAAGCTCCCATTTCAAATAATTTTGTCGGAACTTAACGAGGAAGGAAAAATCATATTGGAACCTAAAGCAGTCACGGAAACAAGAAACTGACAACTATGAAATCGATCAATTTTAGAGTATCTCATCAAGTGGAATAACTTATCTGCTAAACATTCAACATGGGAGGACGAGAATTTTATGCAGAAGAATCCAAAACTACTCAAGTGTTGAGGACAAAAAATTTTGAAGGAGAGGGGCATGTTAGGTCCCTATACTACTAGTGTAACCCCTTATTATTATTAGTGCAACCCCCTTATTATATTGTTGTGCCCATGTAGTCCCCATATTGTTACTATTGTGCCCCATAAAAGCCCACTATGGTTATTGTTGTTTCCTTACATATTATTTTTATGTCAGCTCTGATTATATTATGACCCCTTAGACTCCTATGTATAGAAAGGAGGCCTTTCATTGGTATCATCCAAGAATTGTTCATTTGTGTGATGTAAAGGACGTTTCCCTCTCAAAGAGGTTGATTTCTAAGGCATTGATCTATCTTTTCTATCTTTTTGTGAGTCAATTTCATAACAAAGGCTTTGGAAAGGAAAAATGGCATTTTTGGCACAATTATTTATGAAAATAATGGAAATTAGGAGAAAAGGGAGGTGAAAGGTCACATGTTCCATGTGAGGAGGAAAAGGAAGGAAAATAATGGAAAATGAAGAAAATAGAGGCCTCATTCATAAAAAGGCCTCAGAGGATCAGTTTGTAACCTTTTGTCAGTTCAGTTTTGGAGCTCTCTCGTTATTCTCTTTCTCTCTCATACTCTTGGAGACATAGATTTTTCTTGGAGCACTCTTGGTGGGTGTGGCATACTTGGACTTTTGGAGCAAGGAGGCAGAGGAAGAGCAATAAAGTGCAAAGAAGGCATCGGGATCAGCAACTACATCATACTTCCTTGCAGCTATCGCATTGCATATATGTTTCCTTCACTAGTTTTAGCATGCATGGCACATGCATGTGGTTTCTTGGTTGTGATCTGTCATTGGCATGGAGGATTGCCAAGATTGACAATGGATTTCCTAGCCTTGCCATTTCCTGGATAACCATGGTAATTGTGGGTTTACTTTCGTTGTTTGTTTTTTTTGTTCTCATGTTCCTTAGCTTGGGTCGAGTTATTAGTTCCTAGAAGCCCTAGTTGGAAAAACGCCCTGGAAGCCCTGTAACAGCTTGGGTTGAGTTACTAGTCCTAGAAGCCTTGGTTGGAAAAACGCTACGAAAGCCCTTGGTGGGTTGAGTTACTATTCCAGGAAGCCTTGTTTGGACAAACAATATGGAAGCTCAGCGGTAGCTGTGGGTTGAGTTACTAGTCCTAGAAGCCATGGTTGGAACAAACGCTCTAGAAGCCCTGGAAGGCTTGTATGGAGACCAATCTTATGATGGTTTTGTGATGTCTGACCGTGAGGTGGAATCATTGTTTGATGGGTTGAGGTGGATGGCCTTGGAAGCCCTAGATGAGTTTTGATTGATGTTTTCTATGAGATCCCACATGTGTGCTTGGAATATGGCATGGGGGTGAATGGTTGAAGAGATATTTGGTTCAATCATTCTATGATCTAGTGGAACGTGGAAGTCCCATTCCAGGTTTGGATTTTACATCATTAATGAAAGGTTATTTATCCTTGTATTTCTATGAGAATTTTTATGGATTATATGTGGTCTATATGGATGTACTTTCATGAGTATTTTTGTTTCTATTATGTTGGTTATGTATGTGTTTTATGAAAGCAGCCATGTGTGGCTCTCATCATGTTTTTACTTGTAATTGAATGATCAATGTATCTATGACCTAATGGATGGAATGGCAGTTTATGTGTTGAGGCATCAATGGTTCTTAGTGATTCTCAGCTAAGTATGAGACCCCTATGCTCATAACTATTAATTACACTTGTAGATTACACATTTGCAATATGTTTGACAAAATGCTTGTCATGGCTAGTAGGGGTCTAGTCAAGGTCTTGAACAAGTATTTGCTTTAGTACTGTCATTTCCATGTTATTTTACTGATCTGAAGAGATGGTTCAATTTTGGGTAGTGACCTGGGCTCTAAGCCTGAAAAAGTGGCTCAAATCCCGAAGTCACAAACATACAGCACTAATAGTTGTGGTCTCTAGTCGCTGGTAGGGAAGCCTGTGAGAGCGACTTTGGGTTGTTGGCCGCACTCATGCCTATAGCATGGGACCGACTAAGCCTTAAATTGTCCAAAATCTCAGTGGGACCCCAAGGATAGTTGTCTAAAGTATTAGATTGGTTCCTTAGGGTCCTGTAGCTTATGATTACTGTATGTATGGTGCGATTATGTCGGTTCCACTTCCTTAACGTGACTTAGGAGGTCGAATCATATCATAGTGGCCTCTCGTCGCATTTTTACCCCTACTGACCAATTGCTTGGGTAGATGTGAGAGGAGGGTATTACAACTTGTGGCATCCTCTGAGGTTGAACTTTTTGGAACATCAAGGTACCTTTATTCATCCTCCCTTGGTGAGTTTTCAGTAAGGAGTATTTTGGTGGTTTGGATAAATTATTATAGTCCTACTCAGGAACTATCTATATCACGAGACCTTTTTCCCCTAGAACTGAAGCCACTCTAAAATCACCTTGTGTATAACCGTGAAGAATAATTTGGGTGTTCTCTGAGGCATACACTAACCATCTTTGCAGAGAGAAAGTGACCTATTTCTGTGACTAAAAAGGGCTTGGATAAAACAATCATTGCAAACCCTAATTTGAATCTTTCTAAAGTGCATAATTTGAGATGTTGTATGAAAAATGATCGTTTCCAGGACTGAATAAAAATTGAAGTATCTCGTGGCCAAATGAACTAATGATTGACCTTGTTTTTGACATCTTTATTCACAGAAGAATTATGTAACAAGGTGAGTTATCGGGGCTAAATCAAACATTAATGCTCATATTCATACACATATCTATGGAGAATACAACAATGGCACTCTTTGGTTCAACATACTTCAAGTAAGATTTAATTGCAAAGTGTTATCTTGACAAAAGGCAGTTCTACATCTAAGCTATATTAGCAATCTAGAGTTTGTTTATGGCTTGGATAAAGTAGGAGTAGTCCCTTTTTGAAAGTGTGGCTCACCATTGCATCATCTGGAACATTTATCAGTAGAAAGGAGTTTTTGATATTTCACCATTGCAGAGAATTTGACCATGCATACCTACTATTGTCACATTGTGTTTCTAAGTTTACCAAACTGCAAATACACTTTCATTTCTTCTATAATCTTGTGAATTCACTTGTTGTTGTTATGAAGTGTGTCTTAATTTTTTTAGACATAAACATCAGTGTATTGTTAAGATGTTTCAAGGATTTTGCAAGTGAGGAGGATTGTGTCAGCAAAGAGAGATGTATATATAATGATGTTGTTGAATACTACTAGGGTTTTACAGTATGGCAGAGATCATAATGGTTATTGATTGTTATTGAGATTTTGAGCAGAAAATGCTAAGGTTTGTTATTAATCCACAAGTTTAGCTAGAGTTTATCGATTTGTTGCATGTTACCACCAAAGTTTGATAGAGGCACATGTAACTTGGGCATAAATATTGTGATAAGATTTGAGGTTGGTATGGTTTATGTGTTTGAATGTATATGGAAGAAATAATGATGCTAGGGAAAGTTGATGTCATTGATGCTACTAGTGGACCTGACAAAGTTACTTATGTTGCTAGGGTTTGAATAGAGGAAGTTGATGACCTTGTGATAGCTTCACAAACCAACAGAGATAGTAGTTTTTTTATTGAGCACAGGTGGATCTAGTCTTAAAAATGTGAAACGTGGTTCACTTGTTGAATAGGGTGGAAGGGTGGTGCAAGGAAGGAGAATGGATTCTCCTTCAGGTAAGAGCATGATAGCACTTTAGGGTGGAAGGTTGGTGTTAGGGAAGGTTGGATCCTACGCAAGGTGTTGGGGCATCCTTTCAGTAGGAACTGATAATGCCAGGGCATTGGAGCATACTTCCAGCTAGAGCTGGTAAATCAAGGAGTTAGAGCTTCCTTCAGATTGACACTTATAAACCAGGGCATTAGAGCATCCTTCCAATTGGAGCTGGTAAATCAGGGAGTTAGAGCTTCCTTCAGGTTGGAACTTGTAAACTTAGAGCATTGGAGCATCCTTCCAGTTGGAATTGGTAAAGCAAGTTATTGGAGCATCCTCTCATTTGGAGCTAACAAATTTGGAATTTGGAGCTTCTCATTGATGTAATCTTAAAAATACCTATATTAAGAAGCGTTCGATGGTTTTTCTCCCGCAAGGGTTTCCAACTAAAAAATTCTTATGTATTGTCTTGGATGTTGTGCATTGCTTATTTGTGTTGTTGATTTATGTTTTGATCTGATGCTAATGCTAATTAATGCTCTAAAAGTTTAAAAATTAATTAATTGAAAGGAAATATTGTTTCACTCCCCTCTCAATATTTCCAACAATTGGTAGCAGAGCAAGTTACTTCAATTGCAGCTTAACAGCAGAAGGAAAATCTTAGAAGTGCATAGATGGAAAAGTCAAAGAAGCATGTGTCTAAATGATCAAAGGAAGTCTCTAGTACTGCAATAGTCTCCGAATATTAAAAGAATCAAGTTGTTCTACCATTTACTAGTTTTGATGAAGCTAAATATGAAATATGGGAATCTGGAATGAAGGTCCATTTTCAAGCTCAAGGATATGATGTACAACACCCTATTCTTTCTAGAGACACATCTACTTATGAATCTAGAAGGTATAATACAAAAGACATGAATGTCATTCTAAGTTCTCTTCTAAACCCCGTAAAAGCCAAATTTGATCAATGCTCATCATCCAGAATTCTTTGGAAGAAGCTCCATGATATCTACTTAAAGAAGCATGTAAGTCAAGATGAAAATGATGATGATGATTCTGATTCAGATGAAGCAGATGAAGAAGAAGCATTGTAGTAGACTTGGAAACATAATTGATCAACGCCTTATGTGATCTTAACAAAGCATTAAGGAAGAAAAATCAGGTACTTGAAGAAGAAGTTTCCCTTCTAAGGCATGAAGTGCAAGAAGCTAAAAAGAAAGAGAAAAACTTGACAATCTAGTTAAAGGAATCTATAACAGAAGTTGATCAAAGGAAAAAGGAACTTGATGCATCACTAGAAAAAATAAACAGGCTTAGAAAGGAAATCAAAAGGTAGAAGGAACACATGCAATATTTTAAGAAAGCAACAGAAAAGTGTTGGGCCATTAAAATTTCATTATTATTACCATTTATTAACATGTATTTCCTCCATTCATACCATTCTTTATCACGTCATTTATCACAAGTTATTGTATGATTCCATTTCATAATAGTTCATGCTCTTGTGGATTAGAGATGTTTATTCTCCTTTATTTTTAATAAATTAAATATAATTATGCATGATTTTTCCAATGATGGTTTATTAATGAATTTGATATAACATCACTCATGATTTTTGCCTCCAAGATCTCTTTGAGGTTGCAAATTTCATCTTCAACTCATAATCAAATATTCCAACTCATAAATTCACTAGGATAAAAAGTGACAGTTTCGCGTTGGACATTTCGGGCAAACAAAGATGAATATTGAAAAGTCGAGACACGGGTTTTGTGCAGAACGGGCCTATTCAGTTTCCCAATGAGAATGTTTCCAAAATTTGGTATGGATTGAGCAAAACATAAGGTTCTTCGAAGGACATTTTCACAAATTTTTTGTTGTGACCGTTTTCCAAATTGCCTCAATTACAATTCCAGATTCAATTTACTTCCAATTGAATGTTGATGGGAAGATCTTTCAAATATCATATTGCTTATTGAGATTCTATAATCAATCTAAATTGTAAGGGAAATCATTTTTTAATCAATTTGTTGTAAGTTTCCCTTTGATGTTTGTGTATTTAAAAGACACAAATCAGAGAGAAAAGGGAGATAACACAAATAATGCATATCAGATATTGAAGGATCAAATCCATACATTATAATCATTCTTGAGTTTCATTAATACAAAATTGAGCAACATGGTTTGGATTGTTCAATTGATTATGTGAGTGATTTTCTTTGACAGACAATCCCTGGTGGTTGGGCTTGCCTCCCGGTTGAGGTATTGTCATGTAATTATTAGTAGATTAGTTGTATTTTTATTGTTTCAATGTGATTACTCAGTACTTCTTACATAATTTCTTTATTGCTTCCTCATTTACTATTCTTGAATCATTCCATTTGTTGATCCCTTCGTTAAATGTTTTTTGTTGCTTTGTCATTCTTTGCATTCTTGTTCCCTTAGAACAGACTTGTTGTTTCCTGCAATTTCTAGATTTCATTTAATTTGTTGCTCTAGATTAGCATTTGAATTATGTTGGGTGCAATAGGTTAAATTTCCAATTCAGAAAGGTGTGGTTTAATTTAGTATTGATTCAAGTCGTGTGATTAGCATAATTCTTTTCCTGTCATTTACTTTTTTCCTTTTAAATGTTGTATTACTTTTCAAGTCTTACATTTTATTTCTTGTCTAATGAGCTTGATAGTGTAGAGCCCAATCATGTAGAACCAGTGTTAGTTGTTGGTAATTGCTTTCATATATTTTGCAAACTTCCTTGAAACAAAAATTCGTTCCTTGGGTTCACAATTAATTTCTAGGTGATTAGTTGTTTTTATTAAGCAATTAATTTCCCAACATTTTGGCATCATTGTCATAGTCAAATAGCACTACCACACTATCTGGTTGTAGATGCATTCCTGACTTTGAGAGGGTTGGATATTAAATACGGAAGGTAAGAACCTGTGCGTGCACCCTAGCTAACTTGTGGTGAGATCTACCTTCTGTAGGTAGTTTCAGGTCATATAGCATGCACTGATAGAAGTACGAAATTTTAGAGGTATAATTTTCAAAAGGAAAAAAAAATATTATGATTTCACTCAAGTGGTGATGTAAGCACCACCCATTTCGCTAACCAATTAGCAGGAAAATTCGAAGGAGGAGCCTTGGAGCATCACATGAAGAACACCTTCTATTTTTTAAATAAATGGCACACATTTCTACTTTTGAATTCCCTATCAGAGATCTAGGAGGAGTGACATAAATGCACACTATTCCCCCATGTATTCTACAAAATTTTCATGGTTTGGAAAATCAAGATCCAGATACATTCTTATTTGAGTTTGAAGTACTTTGTAGAGGATATGATTATTGTACTATTTCTCAAAGGTTGAAAATTTTTCCTCTTACTCTAAAAGGAGCAGCTCTTCGATGGTTCATGAGCCTTGGTGGGAACTACATTCAAACATGGGAAGACATGAAGAATGTATTCTTGAAAAAATATCAAGACTATTGCGAGGCTAATGAATATATTTTTAGAATGGCACAAGGGGAAGGTGAAATATTGGAGGACAATGTGGAACAATTTCAATACAACCTTCAAAAATCAAAGCATAAGCACTTGGAAAAAGATATCTTGAAAACACTCCTTAAAGGAATCAAAGATGAATTTTTAGAACTCTTAAATCTAATGGGAAAAGGTGAGGTTTTTCAGCTATCATATGATGATGTTTGTGAGTTATGCATAAGATATTCAAGAGGAATCTCCAAGGATGGTAAGAATTATAGAGAACTTTCTTCTTTCTTTTCCAAATATGCTACAAGAACAAGATATATAGGAGTTGGAATCAATGATTTATTTGAACATTTCAAAATTGATTTTATTAGCTCTATAAATTCACAATTGGATGTTTTGCAAGTTAAGAAAAATCACGAAAAATTTAAAGAGTTTTTTTCCCTCATTTCCAAAAGGAGCATCCCATGGATAGTTACTCTTTCTTACCTGGGATGAAAACAATGCACCAAAGAAATCAAGAAGTTGCAACAAGCTCACAACCATGGAAAACGTGGCCTACATGTAAGGTTCAAAACACTTCATGTCCATTTTCTTACTTGCATAATCCATTATGGAATACTCCTATGTTATGGCAGCCATACCAATCTTAATATAACCCCCATCAATCTTATCCAAAAGCTTGGCATGGCTCATTTTATGATTACATGATTAATCTCCCTCGTCTTGTAGCACAAACACACTATCCATATTCTTCACCAACTCTTCAACAACATATTTCTTGCCTATCAAAACATCCACAACCCAATCAACTACATCATCATAAACCTCCATGCCCTACACAATTTCCTACTCAATCCATTCCACACCCTCACAGTAATTTACCCACCCTTCCCACCCATTCTATCTCACATGCACCATTGAAAAAAACTTATATTGAGATTGGGAAGGTTTCAAATCCAAAAATTGCAAAAGTTATGGAAGAAAATTAGGTTTTTTCTAGTTTACATCAACATGTCATCGAGATCAATAAGACATTAAAAAATCAAGAACTGCATGATATGACAACTATGTGAAATCAAGAAAGAAATGACTACATTGAATATTGGTTTCACTTCATCATTTGCTTGTAGCATCACGCCATACTTCAACAATTCTTAGCACCATCCTTAATATGGAAGTTGGTCTCTCTTACCCTTGTATTTATTAACATGCATTTTTCAAATTCACGTATGTATATACTTGAGGCCTTATTTCGAAAATGGCTCCACTAGAAGTACTCTTATATGTAAGCATATTTTATTTTTCAAAGTAGAGTAAGCTAGTGTAGAAAATAGAATAAATAAGGAGATAAATAAATAAATTCCTTTATATGTAAAAATAGTTGTTTTTGTTGCAACACGCTGTGAAAATTAACATCAGTGATAAATATTTTAACTTATTTATGTATGTATATGTATTATATTGAAAATAATATTTCTAGAAACACGCATATCCATTTTGATCATCAATTTGGAAAAAAAAAAATGTTTATCATATTTTATGGCTTGCGAGCTTGATAAAATTTCTGAAGAAAAAAAAAGTCAGGACAGTCACGTTTTGAGGGACCAAATGGGAATATTTTCAAAACCTGTTTCTATATTAAGGGGCCCTTGATGTCTAATTTCTAACCTAGTTTGAATTATTCAATTTGGATTTGAAACGAAAAATCTATTACCAAAACATTGGCAGGTTGTCTAGTAGGCAGCTCAGGGATAGAGTTGTAGAAACATAAATTTCCCTGTTCCCCAAACTGTCTTTTAAGGCGATGCTAGATGGAAATTCCCAAATACCTATGTCGGTCGATTTGACTTTGTCGAAATCGGGCAATCTTTCAAGGTAAATGCCATAATTCAGAAACCTCAACAATTAAAGGAATGATGCTTCTCTTCGAGGTTATATCTTCTAGGGGATTTGAAGTCTCATATATGAAGGATTTATCTATCAATGAAAAAGAGTGGCTCAAAATATCCTCTTCTAAATTAAAGCCCCACTGTGAAAGTCTTATGTCGTCCCTTCCTTCTATAGCAGACTGAATGGGGAAGATTTTGTAGAATGGCAAAGAAATATCGATAAGGTCCAACTATATTTTGATAGAGCTTCAAAAGGTAACCTAGGGGAGGCTGGAGTGGGAGGGGCAATAGTAAAACTTGAATAAAAGACAAAAATAAAGCTCGCATGGGGACTAGGAAACGCCACTAACAATCAAGCAAAATCTCTCTACCTTTGGAAGGGTTTGAACATCAACGTTTCAAATGGTATCAAGAACTTAATTATCATTAGTGATTCTATGATGCTAATCCAAAAATGCTTGAAGCTCTTCGAGAATGAGAACCTCCTCAATGTTGAATCCTCCCCAATCATTATTAGGATAAATTATTTATTAAAAAAGTTTGAAAAGGTTAAAATGTTCCAAGTGTTGCGGGCTAACAACCATGCAGCGGACACGCAAGCCAATGTCAGGGTAGCTTCAAAGCAAGGCCCCTTAAGAATCAACCATGCCTTTAGAATATGTCACATCCCTTGAATCGAAATAAATTATTCAGGTTGGTGCAGTACAGTTGGGGTATGGGTCTACAGCACATCAAACTGGCAGTTATTAAGGTTATATCCCCAATGACCCTTTGTTGTGCATTGGGAGCTAGGGTGGTTGGTAGGAAGTTATGGAACATGTCTGGAAGCCATATTTCAAAGGCCATGATCTATGATAGGTGGGTGATGCATCCTCGGTTATTTACCTGGAGTTTTAATACAATTCCATTTGTGGGGTGGGAAGGTATCATTGCAGATCTCGCCAAGCTAGTTTCGGCAATGGAAGAGATGGAGGGTAGTTGTTTTTCCATGATGTAGAATTGATTCGCATTTATGAAGGATAAGACGGGAAGGAATATCATAATTAACCAGGCTATTATTTATAGCAGCTGGTTGTGAATCGTAAATCACAAGATTTTTTCAATTCACGGTAGAATCGCCACAAAAATGGCTTCTACAAGCAATAGAAGTGGTAGCGGAACCGGGTCGGGATGCTCCAGGAATTTAGAAGGTTTGGTTGACATCTCTTGCAAGCATGTCATAAAGGAAATTGTAAAATAAATCAAAGTGAGCATGGCAGTATTGTATGCCCAGTTGTCAGGACTCAACAAAGACGTGTTGGGAACAAGTTCCCCCAAGAGTAGTTTTGAGGCTAAAAGCCCATGTTTTAGGACAATTTGTAATAAAATTGTAAAGTCTCTGCATTCTGTGATTGCGAAGCGTGAAAGTGTCAAGAGTTAAAAAGGGTTGTCCGCCCTTATTTTGTAAAGTGTCAAGTTGGCTGTAAAGACCTACCTATGGTCCGTGGACCATGGGATTATATAAAAGAGAGATAAGTAAGTAAGCTCTAGGCAGTTAGTTAACAATTAAGCTTGGAAGTCTTGGTAGAGAAATCTAAGTGTTTCGGGTCTTAAAGTAGGTAGAGGCTCTGCAACTGAGTGCGCAAAGGCCTAAGGTGGAAGTCTGCAGCTGAGTGCGCGAACCCCTGCGGTTGTGTGCGTAGGGTGGATAGAGTCTGTATTAACTAGAAGATATCAATAAAGAGAAATATTTTGCAATTACTGTGTATTTAGTCTCTATTAATGCATCTGATTATATTGCATTCTAGGTTTATTTTACAATTGTGCGAATGTATGTGATTCTATATGTCAATTGAATGCAATTAAAGATATCAGTTTATGCGATGCTAACTGTAATTGATTGGTAAGATAAGTAAAACACTTGAGATAACTTGGGAACCTATACAATACATTGTCATAGCTGCGCGAAAGTACCTAGACTGTTGGTTAGGGTTGCGCGAAGGTTAATAATACACCTTCGTGGAGGTACTGAAGGGTGGAATAAAGGGTAGATTGATAGAGCCCTAAGGCTTAGTGACCTTCGCGAAAGTAGGGGCAGGGGGGTATAAACCGACATCATGATCATCTCAAGGTGCAGAAACTTGGTTCCAGCATCCCCCCATACTGCTTCTGGTGAGACTTCGGTCCGTGCTCCGCGGGCTGATGTCGAAAGGGCCAATAGGGTAGCGATTTGTTTGGCTGACTAACGTTGAACTTGGGTCAGGGACCACAAAGCCAACAAATGGTTCCATTGTTGGGACTGGGAATCTAC
Organism: Pinus taeda; assembly: GCA_000404065.3. Taxonomy (NCBI): domain Eukaryota; kingdom Viridiplantae; phylum Streptophyta; class Pinopsida; order Pinales; family Pinaceae; genus Pinus; species Pinus taeda. Next base: position 32,646 of record APFE031179163.1, on the reverse strand, counting down.
ATGAGAGATGTGTGATGTTGTGTCACTAGAATCCAACTAAGAAAGAGATCAAAGACTTGTTGGATAGGAAGATCCACAAATTCACAGCGCAGGAGAACAAAAATCTGCAGCTGACAAAGGAACAGTGGCTAGATAGATACCTGTATACAGAAATCCACGAAATATTTTTCTATTCCTTTCCAGTTGAGTCATATGAGTGGATCGAAGCTAGCGGATAGCCAAGGAAGATGGAGGCTTCACGGTCTTATTGTTTGGACACCGGAGTTAGAACAGAGACTGGAAGCCTTTGAGGATAAAATCGTCCGCGCTATCGATCATTGGCTCGATCATATCATAGGAGGGTTTGTGACAGAATTCGTAGTAGATACCTTAGTAAGTTACAGCGAAGCGAGCAATTCTTTTTCAAAGGTTCACGAGGTAAGTATTTGAGGTCTCTAAATACTTGGATTAAGATGTTATTGTGCAAAAAATGGGTTATACAGCTACCTTGATGTTCGGAGCTACATGAAGTGGAAAGACTTACAGGAACGAAGGAAGAAAGGGTCATGAATATAGCCCACTGATTTCACCTCCTTTGAGTAATGAAGAGGGAGTAGTGTAGGCTTCTCCACGAAGTGCAGTTTAGTTGATAAAACAAGGTTTCCTGTGACTACCACCTCCACCCACACCACCTCCACCTTCACCACCATCACCTGCGACTTTGCCCACACCACCACCACCCCACCCCAGTTCAACATGGTGAATTCAGTGAAGCTACCTTTGTTTAAGGGCTTGGGAAATGAGGACCCAGACTAGTTCTGGCTCGCCATAAAGGTTGTATGGGAAGCTCAGGGTGTCACAGATGATCACATGAAGAAGGCGACGTTGTTTAGTGCTTTTCATGATCGCGTGCTAACTTGGTACATCAAGTACTCTAATGATAACCCAAACGTTGGGTTGCCAAAGATCCAAACCGCGCTGAATAAAGAGTTCAGTAGGCCTAAATCTGAGGCGCAGTCAATTGTGGGGTTCAAAGAAATCACGATGAAACCAGGTGATACCACTTAGGAGTTGGATCAGAGATTGAAGTGAAAAATCCATGAAGCTAATATGAACTTAACAGATGGACAGCACCGCGAGTGGTTTATGGCTTCGCTCTTGCCTCACCTAAGGGTTGCACTATCACAACAGAAGATTATGACTCAGGTAGAGGCCTTCGAGATTGCAATAAGACTGCATGAAACACCGATGCAAGATCTGAATCTGGGGTTCAGTAGATCCATGCACATTTGCAAAATCATTGCCTCAAAATGCAAAGTTTGAAGCAAGATTGAACAGTTCGACTGGAGGCATGCGAAGAGATATGGTGCTTGAAATGTAAAGGTCAGGGGCATGACAAAGACCACTACCTAGTCTTTGTGAACTACATTGTAGGAGGACGACTGATACCTTTGAGGCCGGAAGCCCAAGAAGGACCAAGCGTGGGGCTTGCGTTGTGGTGCGTTATATGTCAGGTAGTAGGAAAACATACAACTAATAATTGTCATCTGCTGCAGAAATTTGTACAAATGCCACAACAACTGTTCTGCAACTTCTGCAGGTCAGTAGGGCATGATGAGTGCAACTGCCAAAGTTATGAATTGATGATGGACATAACACCCACCTATCAAGTTTAGGCATAAATGTGGCATCCCGACAAGAGCATTAGGATGGTGCAGACATTTTTTCAGGGGCGCAGATGAGGCCGAGGTGGAGGAGGACCTGGGAGAGGTCAAGGACAACTGATTTATTACAATTGTGGAGGACCAGGACAATATGCGCGTGAATGCACTAACCCAACGCGTCCATCATGCAAGTATTGCACTCAGTTTGATCATGAGACTGAGGACTATCCTATACTGATAGCAAGGATACGTGACAAAGGGGTCCTACCACCGCAACTGACTCAGAACCTGCAGATGATGAGGGTTGAGCCTCACTAAGAGGATCCGAATGTGGATATAGTGCTCTGAAGTGGAATTTCAATGGAAGACGATAAGGGGAAACAGCCTAAAGAGAGCGCGTGGGTTCGCAAAGCTCCAGAAAAGGAGGCTGAATTTTATTTGGAGCATGCACGTGAAACATTCATGGAAGCAAAGAAGAGCTTCATTGAGGCCTCTACCTCAGGGAGCCGGGATAAACCTATTCAAGAAATGGACCCTTCTATGCTTACGACATTTCTAGAGAATTGCATGAAGTTGTTGCACGATCACAAGGCTGTGAAGGGGTTATAGGAACTTATAAATAGATGTGTTGGAAAGACTCCGGGTGAACCGCGCGTGGTACGGAAGATTGGTAAGCATAAAGAAAGGACAGGATGTGAGATGAGACTCACTGCATAGATAGGAGAATATGAAATGGGTCAAGTTATTCTGGACCTGGGGTCAAACGCGAACATTTTACCAAAGTAGACTTGGGAGTGGATGGGGAGACCCGCACTACAGTGGTTTCCGATTCAGTTAAGGATGGAAAATCAGCAAAATATCATTCCCATGGGATGGCTGCAAGGAGTAACTCTAGATATCGAAGGCGCGAGCGCATCGGTTGATTTTGAAGTAATAGAAATTATGGATGATAGAAACCCCTACCCTGCGCTCCTTGGCATTGATTGGGCTACTGACATGAATGGGGTAATCAACCTAAAGAAGCGAAAGATGATATTTGAAAAGAAATTACTTCGTGTAATAGTACCCCTAGATCCTGTTGAAGGATCGCGCTATATTGAACCAGTCCGCGATTACAAAAGAGATGACGATTTGGACTGCATATATAAGATAACAGCATGAGACCAAGATTGGGTGAATCTGATAGCGGATGGACGAATTACATGGGATCGCGAGAGTTCCTGCAACTCAAACTTAGATGAAGAATTAGAACGCTGGCGGAATCGGCTACATGAAGTAACCACGTTGAGTTGTAACATGATGACCCGATCGCTATGTTGTGTGTCGCCAAAGGTAAGAAATATTCCCACTTATGATGGCTTGAATGATGTGGATTTTTTTTGGATGAATTTGAGAGGGAAGTACCAAAGAAGCAGTGCTACCAGGCTTTGGACTAGGCCCTACGCGCTACGCCTGTGAGATGGTGGGGTACGCACAAGGGTAGTTTTGATGATTGACGAATGTAGGAGGATGATGAGAACATGATTTAGGAAGTCGAAGGTACAAGTGACAAACAAGTATGATGGGAAGGATGATCCGCATGCACACTTGGCCAAATGGGCTAAGGCCTATGGAGTGAAGCCACAACCTGAATGGGTGCACTTGTTTTGTCACACCTTAGATGTCACCCCGATGAACTGGTACTTGGAGACAGAACTCCGCCATAGCATAGGAGAATGAAATATTCTATGCGAAGGGTTCATAATGATGTTCAACTTCGAAGATGGGTTTGACTGTATCGACGAAGCGCTACAAGAGGTTAAAGCAGCGATCTTTAGGATACCGCAGGATCCTTTGGATTTGATTCAACCCGATTGGACTACTCAACTGAGCCACGTGCTAGAATGTTATAACATGACTACTTAAGAAGAAGATGAGGACCCGTGAAATATTAATATTCCTGAAACCGAGGGTCACCGTGAGGTCAAGGGAACACCGATCAAGAATCTTGATATAACCGCGTCGCTAAAGACTAAACAGATAAACATTGGTACGGAGGCAGAGCCCAAATTCCCGAATATTGGAGATAACTGGGATGACATAATAGTAGATAAGGTCACCGAATTGCTCAGTGAATACCAGGATTTGTTCCCTACCAAGTCTACAGAGTTAAACAGGATAATAGGAGACCTAAGCATTATGAAGATCACGTTAAAACCTGATGTGAAGCCGGTTAAGCAAAGACCTTACTATCTCAATCCAAAGTATAAGGAGAAGGTCCACTTAGAGTTAGATAAGATGCATGTGGCAGGCATCATTGAGCCCGTAGAGGAATCTGATTATGTGAGCCTGATGGTCATACAATAAAAGAAGCAGAAGGATCAAATAAGGATATGCGTAGATCTCACGAAGTCGAATGACGCTTGCATGCATGATCCTTTGCCGACTTCATTCACTGATGAGGTATTGGATAATGTAGGTTGCCAGGAAGCGTATTCCTTCACTGATGGGTTCTTTGGGTACTATAAGATCAAAACTATGCCTGAAGACAGAAGCAAGATGACCTTCGCAACTAAATGGGAATGTTTTTAGTACACCGTGATGCCTTTCGGATTAAATAATGCACCTAAAATTGTTTCACGCGTAGTCATTGATGCATTCAAAGACTTCATTCATAAGTTTCTAAAAATGTACTTTGACGACTGGACTATGTTTGGGTTGTTAAACGCCATGCAGCCAATTTTCACTTAATGCTAGATACCTGTCAAAGGTACCAAATTGTGCTCAATCTGAAGAAATTTTTGTTTTGTGTCTCTTTTGGGACTCTGCTACGTCATGTGGTTTGTAGACAGGGACTAATGATAGATCGTGCGAAGATCACAGTGATACTTAACCTGGAGGCATCGAGGAGTGTGAAACAGCTGTGCGTAACCTTAGGATATACTGGGTACTTCATGAAGTTTATCAAGGGCTATGCCCAGATCACCGTGCCTATGGAGAAGTTGTTGAAAAAGGATGTCACATTCTGTTGGAACAAGGACTGTCAGAAAAGCTTGGAGGTGCTGAAGGGAAAAATGGTCACCACACCGATTTTAGTCTTCCCGGATTGGAAGAAGGAGTTTCATGTACATGTAGATGCATTATGTATAGCCCTATGAGCAATACTGGCATAGGTCGGTGGAGGAGAATTGGACCATCCTATAGCGTTCGCAAGCAGAAGGTTATCCAAGGCTGAGAAGAACTATTCCACCACCGAGCACAAACAACTAGCCATGGTATACGCACTCCAGAAATTTATACATTATTTTCTGGGTGGACATTTTAAGATGTATACAGATCATTCTGCATTAAAATATCTGGTCAATAAGCCTATGTTGGGGGGGAGAATCTATAGGTGGTTGTTATTGTTCTAGGAGTATGATTTTGAAGTTATTATGAAGCCTGGATGACTGAATGCGGGACCAGACCATCTGTCATGCATCAAAACTGGGGAAGAACCCACTAATTTGGAGGAGGGATTGCCTGACATGCAGCCCTTTGCAGTGCGCATCGCAGATGGTCACTTTGAGGACATCATACACTTCCTAATGACAAGAACTGCCTCGAAAGGCTACACTGTCGAGCAGAAGGAGTTAGTGGTGCGCGCGAAAGACTTTTCTATCATTATCGGACATTTGTACAAAATGGGGTCTAATGAAGTATTACGAAGATATGTACCGGTGTTTGAAAGGCCTAGTATCCTCACGGATGCTCATGGGGGTGCCGCCGGAGGCCATTATGCAAGAAGGGTGACCGCACAGAAGATCTTATGCACAGGGTTATGGTGGCCAATGCTCCATCAAGATTCAAAATCTTACTGCAAGGCGTGTACGTGTGTCAAAGGACTAGCAGGCCATCGCAGAGAGAGAAGCTACATCTAAACCCACAAATGATGTTACAACCTTTCGAGAAATGGGCAATAGATTTTGTGGGACCCATTCACCCCCAAGGAAAGAAGATAGGAACGCGGTACATTATCACTGCAACTGAGTATTTGACTCGATGGGCAAAGGCACAGCCTGTGAAGGATTGAACATGCGCGACCACTACGAAGTTTCTCTTTGAGTATGTATCGACACAATTTGGGTGTCCAAAGATTTTGATGAGTGATCACAGTATGCACTTTCTGAACAAAACGATCAGCGTGCTGATGGAAGAATTTCAGGTATATCACCAGAAAAGCACGCCTTATCACCCACAAACTAATGTGATGGTAGAGGCATTCAATAAGATACTAGAGATTACATTTCCAAGGTTTGAAATGCTCAATTAAGTGATTGGGACCTGTGCATACCCGCAGTACTATGGACCTAATGAACGACGTGCAAAAAGTTGACTGGACAGACACCCTTTAGGCTTGTATATGGTGTTGAAGCAGTGATTCCCATGGAATACATTGTGCCTAGTCTGCGCATTGTGGCACTCACGGGTATGATGGATCGTGGAGCCCTAGAAGATAGGCTCATGCAGCTTGCTGAGCTTGAGGAAGAAAGGTTTTTGGCTGGATTTCACCAACATGTCCAAAAGCAGTGCAAAAAAGCATGGCATGATTGGCACATTAAACTGCACACCTTTAAGGTAAATGATTTGGTTTTGTTATATGACAGCAAGTTTGATCAATTTCCAGGGAAAATTCAGGACGCACTAGCTAGGGCCCTCTTTCATTGAGGAAATTACCGATGGTGGAGCAGTTCAATTGGTTAAATTGAACAGAGATCCCTTCCCAAGAAAGGTGAATGGCAGCCGATTGAAGCCATACACCGGTGATCTGACCAGGTGACTATATGAAGGTAGCATAGTCTTAGCACTCCAGGCAGCTAAAAGTAGAGTGCAAAGGATAAGAAGGGCAAGTAGTTTGCGATACCCATGCAAATGTTGCCTAGAAGAAACCCACAGATGGACAAGCCCACTGCATAGGAAAAGGGAAAAACTATTAACTTGTAGCCGGAGGAGGAAGAGATTGAGGACATCCCAATGGATGATGAGGATTTTGGGGTGGAAGTGGAGGATGTTGAAGTCGAGGGCTCTGACCCTGTCACCAAGTTGCCCGAATACGTCCCTCTGCACAAAGGCAAAACCAAGGTGTCGAAGGACATCGACAAAATCAAGGTCGCCCTGCACATACCTTTGTTGCTGAACGAGATTGTCTTTAAAGGACTGCACTTGGGGCGGGTTCCGCTATTGAAACTAGAGAATTGGGACTTAGCTGACACTGAAAAATTCCCTCACTTGGTGACAAAAAAGCTAATGCATTGCGTTGTTCACACAACCATCAGGATGACTACATTGGAACCACTGAAGTGGCTTAGAGGTGTAGACAAAACAGGTCTGCTCAACCTACTATGGGTGTCGCACTACAATCGCACACCCATTACAGTGTTGGTCATCAAGTCGCTGCTATGCTTGGTGCATGATGGGTGTCTGTGGCTGGAGGATCCAACACCCATCACCGACAGGTTGATCCATAGGATCACATGGCTTCCCTATACAGGGGAAAATCGGGCCATGATGTTTGGCTGAAAAGGTGGTGAGCATGCCCTCGCAGAGGCCATGAAGGAGAAATTCATGCTCATGAAGAAGCCGCAAGGCTATTCCATCTCGAGTATTTGTGATCCTACAGTCAAGGTGGCCACGCAGATTTTGGCAGGAAAATTTATGCGAAAGTGTCGCGCAGATGAAGTGTCAGCACTTGTCGTCACTCTAGCGACCCAATACGCTAAAGGATTCCAGTTTAATTGGGCTCGGTGTCTCTATGATGAGTTCCTTGCAAACTATCGTGAGGTACAGGAGTTCAACAAGACCTACCACTATGCACGGTTCTTGATGTCCATTGTGCTGGTAGCCTCGGAGCTGCCGAAGACGGTCAATTCCCCTCAATCACGTCAGACCTGCCAGAAGCAGCGAAGTACACTTCGTTGTGGGTGACCAAGGATTCTTAGTGCATCAAGGATAGAAAGATCTTCTGGATCTTGATGGCAATGAATATACGCATGGTTATCAATCGCAAGCCGCGATTATCGCCTACTATGTTTGCCAAACTGCAGGAGTATGTGGAATTCAAGGCAGAATTTCAGTGCGTATCGATCAGGGCATGAAAGGACCCTAAGCATCAGTGGCATGACTTGCCTTACTTGGCAACTAATGACGTGATCGATGCAGTTCTTGAGTGCTAGCCAACAGAGTGGCACACTGCCTCAGACTCGGCAGTGGGGTCGAGCAAGTCCATTATGTATTGCAGAAAGGAGGAGGCCAAGCTCCAGATGGCGCAGCTAGTTGAGAAGAGGAAGAAGGAGGCCACTGACAAGGCCCAGGAAAAGCGTGATTCTACACAGTAAGCAGAATAGAGTGTGGCTCTGACAAAGGTGCAAGGTTGCCCTTGCCTAAAACAGAGGAAGAAACAGACAAGCAGACAGAGCATCACGAAGCGAACCCGTAGAAAGCATTGTACCGCATAAAACGTCCAAGAGAATAGGAAAAAGAGGGGCCGTGAAAGAAATCCAAGGCCAATAAAACATCATCGGACACAATCACCCTAATAGAGGGATATTTGAATGACATTGGACACACGGTGCGGGATGTCACCACAAAGGTACTGCAACAATTCGAGCAACAACAACAACAACTATTGGGGGCCATCTAGACGGGTCTACATGAGCTATAGATACATGCATAACAGGCTGGCGCGATGTCCACCAACCTCGCCATCGGTACTTCAGAAGTCGTCGGGATGTTGCGTGCGAAGTACTCCCAAGCGATAGTGTTGCCGAATGGAGCACTGACCACAGAAAATGAAGCTGACAGAGCCACTGTCGGTGCCCTCAAGGGAGTAGGGCTAAACTTGGAAGTGCTTCCTTGCAATATGCTCCATCTACTACAGGATGGAGTGATCGTGGAGCTGAGGGACCGCAAACAGTTTGCTCTGCAGGTAATCAGTGAGCAGAAGATTAATAATGTGCAGATGGCCCTGCAGTGAGACACCGCCCTCACTTCTATGGTGGAACTTACTAACACAAATCAGTGCATGATTAAGGCCATGCAGGAAGCCTACTGAATGGTCCCTGAATTGGCTATTCCTGAGGATATGGAGGTAGATGAATAGGTCTACAAGCTTGCTATAAGGGTTCTCGATGTTCGCACAGAATTGGCTAAGGTTTAGCTAGAGTTGAACCTACAGATTGCAGATTTGCAGTCGAAGGCCTAGCCTTCAACTCCATCGAAAGTAAAGGAATAGCACGCAACCACTATCACAGAGGTGATAGCGGCAGTAGACAGTGCAGTAGCAGACTGCATACGGCTATTTGAACAGTCTTTCAAGGTCCTGACCAGTCGGCAGGAGGATCCTAATGTACAACGGCTGGAGACAGAGGCGCGAGAACTATAGCCACGCTATGGCGAAGTAAAGGAACAACGTGCATCGTTGCTCTCACACAGATACTGGCAAAGTTGTAGGAGGCCAAAACATTGAAGGAACAGGTAGATGCAATGCAGCACAAAGAGGCATTGTTGAAGGCGCGCTTGTAGCCTTGGTTGGAAAAAGCTTATTCGATCATAGCCTCCATTGAAGGCAAGCTTGCTAGTCTACAAGCAACTCAAAAGAAGCTTCAGGCTGACAATTCAAGACCATTGATAGAGCAGTTGGTTGAAGAAGTGAAGCAGGCAACTGCACAGTGCACCATCAAGGTTGTCGTCATACAGGTCAAGCTAGGAGGTCTTCGCCCCAAGATCTCCACACCTGCAGAGTGACTCGAGGGCGAGTCACCATGTTTTTTTTGGGGACCTGTTGAGAACAGGTTCCCCCAAGAGTAGTTTTGGGGCTAAAAGCCCATATTTTGGGACAATTTTGTAATAAAATTGTAAAGTCTCCACATTTTGTGGTCGCAGAGCGCGAAGGTGTAAGAGTGATAATAGGTTGTCTACCCTTATTTTGTAAAGTGTCAAGTCGACTGTAAAGATTGTATAAAAGAGAGCTAAGTAAGTAAGCTCTAGGCAGTTAGTTAACAATTAAGCTTGGAAGTCTTGGTAGAGAAGTCTAAGTGTTTCGGGTTTTAGCATAGGTAGAGGCTCTGCAGCTGAGTGCATAGAGGCCTAGGGTGGAAGTCCGCAACTGAGTGCGCGGACCCCTGCAGCTGTGTGCGTACGGTGGATAGAGTCTGTATTAACTGTAAGATATCAATAAAGAGAAGTATTTTGCCATTCTTGTGTATTTAGTCTCTGTTAATGCATCTGATTATATTGTGTTCTGGGTTTATTTTACAATGTTTATTTGATGCGCGAATGTATGTGATTCTATCTGTCAATTGAATGCATGTAAAGATATCATTTTACACGATGCTAATTGTAATTGATTGGTAAGATAAGTAAAACACTTGAGATAAATTGGGAACCTATACAATACACTATCATAGCTGTACGAAAATACCTGGACCACTGCTTAGGGTTGCGCGAAGGTCAATGGTACACCTTCGTGGAGGTACTAAAGGGTGGAATAAAGGGTAGATTGATAGAGCCCTAAGGCTTAGTGACCTCCGCGAAAGCAGGGGCAGCGGGTATAAACCGACATCACGATCATCTCAGGGTGTAGAAACTTGGTTCCAGCATCCCCCCATACTGCTTCGGGTGAGACTTCGGTCTGCGCTCCATGGGTTGATGCTGAAAGGGCCATTAGTGTAGGTATTTGTTTGGCTAACTAACATTGAAAGCCAACAACATGGAATTATTGCAGAAAACTATGCAGAGCTTATGTACAGATGTGATGAGTCTGGGAAAAAAGGTGGAGAATGTTGAAGTCAAAGTCAAGACTACAAGAGTCAAGGTGTTGAAAGAAGTATTCAGATTTGGGGACAGCTCTATCCCTCAACATGAAGGTGTGGTGGACGCTCTTGTTCGGGACCTGGAACCTCGGGTGGGCGGTGTTGAAGAATTGGTTACAACTGTGGATGAAGCCTCAGGAGAAATCGATCCTAGTAGTAGTGGGTAGAAGTTTTCTTTAAGTTATATCTATGTTTTGTCAGTCTATAGAAAATGGTGGGGTTTCTTGGAAATTCTACAATATAGACTATGTACAAAGCTCATTTGTAAATAATGTTGGTAGCAAGAGGGTCGTTCTCTAGTTTAAAGTGATGAACATTTTTGAGAGCTTTCTCTCCAAGATTGTATGGGACCTGGACATTTTCCAGTTTATCTAATGAAAATTCTATTTATAAAAAAAAAAAAGTAGCATACATTACCAATACAACAAGAATAGTCCTACTATATTAACAACATATGCATGAAAGTGTTTTGCCTCTAATTTTATTATTATAAGTGAAAGTTCCATCCATACATACACCATTGATGACCACTAGCCCCAATAGTCGAACATTATAATCAAGAACACCTGCTCCTCTAAAGAAGTATACTCCCTTTACACCATGGAGAAGCCAAGGCTCTTCACAATACTCCCAAGCTCTTTCTAAGCCTAAGCCTAGCCAAAATCTTGGCTCCCAAAATCCTGTTTTATGACTTATGAGCTTCTGTTTATAACAAGAGTGGGTGACTCTTCAACTCCACTTTGTGACCTTTGGACTACCCTCATGATTCTTCAACTTCTTCACAAACTGACACATTACATTACATGGTGACTTTTCATATTCCAATATTGACACACATAATTACAAATAATATTACATTTTCCACTCATACCCATATAAGACAAAATAGGTTAGAGACAGCCTAACAAGACACAACAATATGATTCTAGATTTTGGGGGAAGTCTAGCTCAGCAACCTCCACTTGTTTCTTCTCGCTCACATATTGGTGCCAAGATTGGTATTGTTTGATGGTGTCCCCAAACTGCTTAATTGCATCTTGTTGGAAGCGGACTCTAGCCTCCATGGCATTCTAGTACATTGTCTTGGAACTAGTGACCAACTCGTTCTGAAACATGAGCATCATTGTCTTGACCTTGACAAGACCACCAATGAACTTCCACATGTTGTGCGCGTTCATCTCCAAGTCTTCCCTGGTGGATTCCTATCATAGTTGGTCCATGTACTCTTCAACCTCCTACCAGACTTGGTTCTTGGGTTTCTCTTTGGTGAGGGAACCGATTGATGGGAGATCATGTGTTCTCACCAAGACATCCAAACTACTGTACAACCGCACATATGAGGCCTGTGTGCTACTAATGAATGAGGCGAATTTCTTGTTGTTCTGAATCAACATTCGAACCTTCGCTTTCTCCAGCTCTTAGCTGTGGATTCATCTTCTTCACTAACTCAAGCAAGGCCCCTTTGAACTGTGTTGTCCACTCTTATACATAGCCGATGGCAGCATGTATTTTTTTAAGAGTTTTAACAAACTCTTTGCTCCATTGTTATAGGCCATGCAAATGGACAACTGATTTATGCATGGTGACAAATTTGTCATAGAGCTTCTGCATGGTTTCTCCAAGTGTTGATACTTCAATAAGTATCATTGTTCTCATCTCCCCAAATGTGGAAACTACATTATGCGTTATTGCTAAGAGTTGCTCTGCTTCTTTCGTCGAAGCATGCAAATTATTTTCTAGTTGCAAATTCTTAGCTGTCAGATGCTGAACATTTGAGCTTGTTGCTCCTGCATACGCCAAGCTAGCTTTAGCAATGGCAGTTGGATTTTTCCTGGTATCTGACACTATCAACCTTTCTTTAATGAATGCAGGTGATGTGTGATCATCCAGAAATTTCTTCCTCTGCGCTTGTACAATCCTCTTCTGCAAATCATCGAATGATATATTGTACACATCCATGACCTGATCATCATCAAGGAGAACAACATCTCCTTGATTGCTCGGAGTTGGCTCTGCTACTAGAGGTGGTGGATACTGAGGGTTGACCAATGGTGCTCTGGGCATAAGGTCAACATCTTAATGATGTGGTTCTTGTTCCAACTCCATGTCTGTCACTTCAATCAATTGCTCAATTTCCTAACCAGGCTCCCGATCCTACATCATCTATTCACCTTCCTCCTTAGTTACTGGTAGTTCTGGCTCTTCAACATATATTGGCATTGTTTCCTCTGTAGTTGTGCCTTACCTTTGTTCTTCTTCCTGCTTCTACGTATCTTCTTGTTCTCTCCTCCTCAACTCTTGTTCTTCCTTCGGCTTCTTCTCCCTCTCTTGTAGCTTTAGTTATGTTTCCTGTAACCTCTGCTTTTCTCTTTTCCTTCAATCTACTCCCTTAATTTGTTGCTCCCTCTTTGATTTCACTGTCGAATCTACCTTCAAGATAATATGATCTACCTTCATTTTGCAGCTTTGCTCTCCCTATGGACTGTCAACAATCTTTCTATTTCCCTTGTCCTGCACGAGATTACTGCCTTCTATTGTTGTTGTTGTTGCTCCTGGAATTGTTGTTGTTTGTGGAGCAGTCTTCAAAGTCCTTGCTATACTGACCAGCTCATTGAGTCTGGAGGCATTGTAGCATTACCTCCAAGGATCCTCCTCTGCCAATGAAATGCCCCGCTGATCCATGAAAAATAAACTCTCCTACAGTGGTCCTTGCAAATACTGTGGGGATCATATGGATTAAAGTCCTTGGTGCCCAACTCGAATTTCACTATATCCTTAGCCTCATCTACCACTTTCAGGTTATTAATCTCATATAATCTGATCCGCAAAGGAAGAGTGGTCCATGGCACTTTATTATTCCTATGCAGTGTTGGTGACAACCCTATATTCAAGTGGTATGATACCTCTTTCATGATCAGTTTGTCAATGGAATACCTTGGTAAGACATGCAGAGGATTCTCTTCGCCAAACACTCTCATGAGGGTGCCACCTAGTGAGGCATATCAATTTGCAATGTATATTATAGCCTCCATCACTTCTCAGGACATGCAAGATGGATCATGTTCAAATATAAGCTTGTATAACGGCATGATAAAGTGGTTAGTTAGTCATGCCATTACTCCTCAATAAATGTAGTCGGAAATAAACTTTCAATAAATGTTCACGATAGTCTCTTGTGGTGTCCATGTCCAATTCATGCCAGGGAATTATTGTTGTGCAAAGATTGCATCTAGTAAGCATGCTGACATATAAAACCTTGCTCACTCATCCTTGGGTAGATTTTGAACCTTAGCTACATGCGACTTCAATTGTTGAGCCAACAAATCCAGCCTATTGAATGGCCTCCCATCACTTACCAACTGGTCCAGTAAGACTGCCCACCCTTCAAGAAAGGTTTTTGTGCTCTCTTGACCATATATTTTGTAAGCGAAGACAATCAATAGCTGGTAAGCTTTCCTAAGGGACTTTGCCTTGTAAACATGGGTGGGTGTCTACCGAAACTTCAATGGCTCTTTCACCTAACACTTGACAATGTCTTTTGTGTTCACATAGTTGTGGGTGGCATAAAAGAGTGAGTCCATGCACTTCACCGACTCAGGAAAGTGACACATCTACTGAAAGTCTTCTCTCCTGAAGGTGGCAAGCTTCTTCCCACTGGCATTGCTTAATGTCATAGTCTGTTTATCTGTATGTGAGACAATCCAGTTGATGGTGTTTGCAAACGAGAAGGCGGGGTACTTGCATGTAACCTTGTATAACCCTAACTGTTAGATACTAAGATAGATCTGCCATTCCTCTAAATCTGCCCCAAGGTTCTTTGCAAAAGTGTTTTTGATCTGGTGCCATGCCAGTGTGGTTCCCTTCTCAACAAACAATTGGGTATCTGCATACACTGGTAAATCAACTGATGTCTGGTCAATTGCTTCCCCAGTACTACTCTTAGTGGTTTCCTTTAATGAGACTCTCTTAGATGACATATTAATTATGATTGCTTGAGAGATGCTCAACAATTGTTGTACTTGTGGGACAGAGAGGACACTCATGGCAAGCAAATGTTAGTTTAAAAGAAAAACAACTTCAAGGCAAGTTCAAGCAACAAGTCAGGCACTATATGTGAGCGTTTCCACAAATTTTCTTTACAGGGGTGACTGGCTAACTATGAGAACTGTGTACTCTACAGTCCCAACAGCCAAGGTGGAAGCTTGATGAATGGAACTACGCAATGCATAGTTTAGCCTAGGCAAAGGTGTGGGAAACATTGTGAATTGCGCAGTCTCAGAGGCCAAGTTGGGAGGTTGACACCTAGAACTACGCATGCCACCTGATGTTGTGCTATACACAATTCCAAAGGTTAAGCTTGTGGCTTGAGCCTCTAGATTGCATTGTGCCAGCTGTGCAAAGTGAGATCTAGCCAAGGGAAACTCGTATCTACCCAAGGGAAGTATGAAAAACTAGTATATATTAGAGATAGTGTGAAATTGAGTGCAGGCTTGACTAAGTGTGGATGAATTCATGTGAATCAAGTGTAGTAATTGATTAAACTGAAGGAAAACGAGAGTCTTTGTGACGATGAATGTTGGTGAAAAATCAGGAAAAATCATGCGACACTTGGGAAAGGAAATCATAACTTGAAACAACACTTCTACAAGTTAAAACACCAACAACCATGCAGAGAAACAAGTGAAACAACACTCACACAAACCAAACAACAAAAAGCGACAGAAATAGCTGCAAAATACAACAAAAGCAAAACCCACCCAGAAAAGCGACGATGATCACACCAAAGTCTCCTTGATATCCTCGAGAATGCTAGAGTTCCAAGATTGAGTGCGGAAATGGGCTCTAGCAACATTGATTAAATAGATTTGGGAAAATTAGGGTTTATGATGCATATGCTCAAAATCAAGTAAAAAGTGATACTTGGCGAAAGTTTCTAAAAATAGCGCAAATGCCTCCTTAGGGATACTGAAAATAGATCCCTATTTGATAGGGATGTTTTTTTCTCTTTAATTTTTTTTCTTTTTCCGAGGAAACTTTCCATGCACATTGTCGGGAATGACAGTGTAGTTTTGGGAACTGGGCAACTTTCCGACTCAATGCATTACGCAGTTTCTGAGCTCAGTGAGGGTTGTGCAATTTCTGGTCTCACTGTTGGTATGCCTCCTCAGGAATGCGTGTTTCCTGAGCTCAAGGCTTAGTGGAAGTTAGGACTACACAATTCCCAACAACAAGGCTATTTGCCTTCAAGAATTGCATAGTTTTTGGAACAAGCCCAAAACTGTTGTGGGACCAAGTTAGGAGATCATCTTGTGAGTTGGAAAATGAACTAACTAGCAAACACAAGCCAAACTGAAAATATAAGTCTTAGTTGAAGCATGAATACCTGGATTAGTGCAAGATGAGTTGTTGTGGTTAAGAAGGAAGGCTCCAAAATCGAAGCATAGGCAAAACTTTGGAGGGTGGTTGTAGCCGCTACAACACTATATTAGAAAACATAAGGTCATTGATCCAAAGAGGATTAATACATAAAGGGAGAGGGTCATAATCCCCTTGGGGATCCAGAGAAAGGGAAACAGGGAAATGGTTTGATCCCCTCCGATCAAGGATGAAAGAGGAAAGGGAGAGGCTTTCCTCCAGAAAGGAACTCTAAACCAAAAAGAGATCAAGGCACACAACAATATGTCTTGGACCCAACCTGCAGTTTGACCATGTGAACTTGCCTTTGACTAGCTTTAAGTCTATTAGATCCAAGGAAGAAGAAAATGTTCCATCCTTTTAATGAAAGGCTCTCTAACTACGTTCCCTCCTTTATCTTCCTAAAAATGAATGGTAGTATTGAAATCTCTTATGAAGATAAAATTAGAGCCCCAATGTGACTTGCTGAGATTGCAGGGATAGTTATAGTAGGCTACCTTTTTATGATACGATATTGGCATATACGCATTGATTATACTACAATATTTACCAAAGGTTATGTGGATAATACTAATGATTAATCAATGTAAAGTGGAGTGTACTTGAACAATCTTGAATAAGGAGGAGGACCAAAGAGTGTAGAGCCCCCCCAATACCCCTTGTAAATTATTGCTTTTATGGAGAAACCTCATTAAATGGACTTGCATTTTTGAAGGCCTTCTAGTTCTTATGTTTTGTCTCCTATATTAGGAGAATTTATGGCTTTTCTTCTTTTGCCAAATGTCCAACTATTGTGGTTTTTCCTTCACTGCCCAAACCCCTGCAATTCCAAGAGAGAATATTCATTTATTGGTTCTTTTGAGGATTACTCCCTAGGCATGAATATAACTACTTTAATTTCTTCTACTTATGGTATCACTAATATACATTCCTTCTATTGTTGGATAGGTCCCAAGCTCCTTATCTTTATTTGCTTTCTTTTCTCATTTATTACGGTTTGGTTTTAGACCCATTTTCTTGATCAACCTACTAACTATAAATTCTTAATCCATTTCATTGTTAAATATTTTGTATGATGAACCTAGGTCGAGAAAGGGAAGGCTCAATGAATAAAGAGGCTTGGTGGGTGAATGCACAACATAATCCTCTTGCCATGATCCTCCTAGATCTTGTAATTGAATTATAACATATTTCAAAGGGGGCATATCTTTTGATTTTCCTCCTTCCTCTATGTGAACTTCATAATTCGAGATATTTTATGCGTTACCCAAATGATCTAGTATTTTGTACATATTTCCTTATGTGTTATTCTCACTTCTCTTGTTGCTAGAGTGCAAATGTGATCTTGGAATGTGTCTAGAGATAGAGGGATATCAAGGAGTTGAAGATAATATATTATCAGAATATGGAGGGTCTTATACCCAACGGTTGGATTTCTTATTTTTAGGTTAATGCCATTATTCCCCCTAAGCTACTTGTCCTTATGTAGTTTTGACTTTTGGGAAATTTTTGGCAAAGTGACCATATTCATGACAAACTTTGGACTTAAATGGGGTTTGATAATATTCCATATGATGAATGAAAGAGAAACTACCCAATCATAGGGTATGGATTTTGATGGACCCTTCTCAAGATCCACTTTCGCACAAATATATGCACAAGTGAGCATCCCATCTTGTGGTTGAACATGTTCAATGTACTTTCCCAGAGAATTTCCTATGTTTTTTATTGTTTCCTTGTTCCAACAGTGAAGGGAAGGTGGGGGAGTTTAACCCATACTAGAATTTGTGACAAAATGATATTCTTAAGGTTGAAGTTTGGATTCCAATGATTTAAGTACAAACCCTGAGCTTCAAGGAAGTAAGTATTGATTTTGACGATCATATTGTGGTATTCCTTTTCTTCAAATAGAATGGCATAGAATCCATTACCATGAAAAAAAAGTGATAAGTTCCCTTTAATCAAAGGCCATCGTTTTTTTGCATCCATGAAGCAAGTGTCTGCAAGGAAGGCCCAATTCTAATGAACCAACATATTAAGCCACAATTTGCAAGCCTATGGGCCATATCCCTCAATTACGTTGAATGAACAAGCACCTTTGGAATCTCGTCAAGGCGTTTATCAAAGTACGAGGGTTGGGACTTCACATATTTGGAAATGGAAGATACTAGAACATTGAATGTAGCAATACCCAAAGTAGGGGGGAGGAGATACAACTCCTCCTAAGGGCGAAGCCATGAATAAAAGCACACAGGAGGAACATAAATTAGGGTTAATATAGAACTCTCCCATTGGCACCACAGGAGAAGGAATCCCTCAATAACTAATTTTATGCCAATCCCCTTGATTTATCCCACCTTACTAACAAATAGTTGATTACTTTTTGTCAGATGTTCGCTCCACATGGGTCATCCTCTTGCTAACTTGGTCATTATTGGTAAACCATTTTTGTCATTAATCTAGACGATGAGAAACCCACTTTGGAACCAAGGGAACGCTCAATATTTGGTTGGTGTGCATATATTTATTGGTCAAATTGGTCAAACTATGCCTCTTTTAAACACCTAATTGGTATTTTCATAGAGGGAAACATATTTACTAACTTAATGAGGGTTATGACCTCAAAATGAGAACTCTAACCCAAAAAAGCTTGTATTTTTGTGTATAAAACATGCAAATCACTCCTCAAATAAAAGAGTAGTGTTACTGCTACATAGACATATATGTATACAATTATGTCCATATATGCCAAAAGACATTCTTGATTGGCTTCAAAAACCCCCAAAACATAGTTGTCCAAATATTCCAACTGCATATGTATGATACCAAAAATGAAAATACAACATGATAACCTTAAAACTACCATTATACATTGTTATCAAAAAACTTTTAACACCCAAAAAAGTGCAATACAAGCCACACATAATTGTTGATAAGAAACATAAATTTTATGATAGTTTAAAATATGACATTTTAACTAGGCCCAAGAGTCATGAAGATATTTTGTTTTCTATCCTTACTTGTTTGTTGTAACCTTTCATATGCCAAGTGTCAAGTCCAAGTGTACTGGTAAGAGTTTGCGCTAGTTCAAGATGCAATAGAAGATTTTACTTTTAATAATAAGAAGAAGATAGAGACAACAACAACAGTGGTCTTTCCGAGTTGGGTTTTCCACCTCATATCTGGTGTCCTTATGTGTTGATGTGTTGATGACGTGTTGCATGTCTTTATGATTAAGTGTTTCTCATGGTTTGTTTCTCATCCTTAGGTTTACTGCATGATGTGTTGTGAATTAAATGATGGTTCTGTTAGCATTGCAAAAGAAAAGTACAATTATTAATTACATGAAATGTCAATTCACCCCCCTCTTAGTATTTCTAACAGTTGGTATCAAAGCCTAATCCTTTAAGAAGTAGCTTCATTGCTAGAACAAAGATACAACGAAATGAGTAGATGGGACAATTTTTTCTCAACCAAGCCACATCTTTTCAATGGAACCAACTTCACATTTTGGAAGTTTAGAATGAGGCCTTACTTGCAGTCTCTTAGAGATTTTGTTTAGGGATCGGTAGAAAGTGGGTACCAATATCCTGGATCCGTCCCTATAGATGATGCATGCAAGAAAAAATACAAAAACAATGTCAAAGCAGTATGATTCAGGTGGGTCTAGAGATGCTCAGAAGTAAAAGAGGACTTAGAATAACTCAAAAATCAAATTTTTCAGATGGAAGCGAAACTAGGACCATATCGTAGTAATCGTCGCCCTGATTCCAACGGTGTGAATGGAACTCAAATCTGAGCTCGTATGCTCCATATATTCACGGTCAAAGTTCATGTCAAACTTGGTCAAAGTGTATAAGTGGCAGGCTTAAGGAGGTTACAATTTGACTAGGACCTGCACACGGAATCTAGTTCCTGAGGACAGGAGAATTTGTAGGATGGTTAATTTGTCCTATATCCCTTATTTTCCGATTAGTGAAGTTTAATCAATGTCATATATGTATATGCATATGCATATGGATATGTATATGTATATGTATATGTATATGTATATATATATATATATTATATGTATAATATATATATATATATATGTATATATGTATATATGTAAGTATGTATATATATATATATATATGTATATATATATATATATATATATATATATATATATATATATATAACGAAAAAATAAAATAAAAATAAAAAATAAAAAAAAATAAAAAAAAAATAATAATAATAATATATATATATTATATATATATATATATATATATATATATATATGAAAAAGGGGGCGGGCTGCTACCCCTGCTCCATGGTTATGATATATATTATAAAGGGTTGGGTCAAGATTACGTGATGCGGAACCCGCCCACCAAACCATACAACATAACAGTCGGAACTGGCGGGGCTCGAACCAGCCCGACCCATGTGACCGACCCCCACCAGGCGATCCCAAAACATTACGACAGCGGAGATTCAACATATATACTATATACCAAAGGTCATATATGAATACACTAACATGCCAATAAAACCAATGGATTTGAACCATATTTAACACATATCAAAACTATTTTCCAAGCTGGGGGGTCGACAGGGTTAGAACCCCCGACCTCCCCGCCTCTACCTCATCACCTTAACCAACACGCCAAGGCGGTGGCACTAGTAAATCCGTCGTCGCCACTACTTAAACCTTCCTTTTCTCGTTCAATGAGAGAGAGTGCATTGGAGTGGGGGCAAAACCCGGATGGTGGACCGACAGAGGAGTTACGACTAGCGGTACCATGAATGGGCCATAACATTGGAACCATGAAGTTTGGAATATTTTGACACTGAAAAGATTCCTTAAGAGCCAAAGGTGTTAGTGACAAAATTTGACAAGTGGATAGTCATTTTTGCATATTTTCTCGCCAGAAGTCCAACTATGTAGTCAAAATATCCACTTGAGCAACAAAAATGCAGGTGTCTAGCAGAAAGGAAACTTTGGAGAATCTCATGGAATCTTAAACAGTCCCTTAGAGGTTGATTTTTAACCGAGGCAGAATGTTGTCAACTTTATAGTCATTCTTCATAGAATTTTGCAAGGAGCATAGTGGTGTGCTCAAAATATTCATTCAAGTAGTGGATTTTCTGGCCATCTTCAGGAAGGAATCTTTGAGGGAATCTTCAAGATTCTTGAGCATCCAAAATTTGATGATGTCAGAATTGGACGAGTTTATAATTGATTTTGCACAATTCATCATCAGTAATTTAGTGATTCATTCCATTTCAGCAATTGGGCTTTTCATTTCTCGACCATCATCGAAAGTGGAGGTATATGATGGAGTTATGTCATGTTTTTCTTCTAATTTGCTGAGATGATGTTTTTGTTGAGATCTTTGATTACTATTATGTTGAGGGATAATGGTATGCCACATTTTGTGAGATTTTATTAGCTTTTCATGTTGAAGGAAGACCCATTTGAGTGAGAGTTCCTATAGGGAGAACATCTCGTGGATAGACATGCCACTCTTGTTGAGGGAATTTGCCCATATGACTGAGAGTTCCTGAGAACGTCTTATGGACAGACAAGCCACTATGGTTGAGGGTATTCATCCTTGTAATGACAAAGAACATACCATGTACATCATAATCATTTGAAGCATTTAACGAAGCAACCTCCCCACTCTTGACACCGGGGCTTGGAGACGTAGCTCACACTAGGTGAACTTCGTTATCAATGTGTTTGTGTTCATTGATTTGATGTCTATTGTTATGTTTCATCTTCCTTAAAGCATGCAAATGTGGTTGTTTTATACTCTTTCATATGCAATTATACTAACATCACAAAAGTAAAAGGTCTTGGTTAATTCTCGCAGCTGAAGAGATCCAGATCACAGTCAATGCCATTTTGGGAGGTCTTGCAGAATTAGAAATTGTGAAGGTAATGTAGCATAGCACTGCAAAAGAAATGTGGGACAAATTGGTCAATAGATATGAATGGGATACAAAGGTAAAAAGTGTTAAGTTACAATTGTATAATTCAATATGAATCCCTAAAAATGAATGAATATGAAAGTGTCACCAATTATTTCCTCATAGTAGATGACGTAGTAAATATTATGAAGGGCCTTGGTGATAAATTTGAGGACTCTACACTTGTTAAGAAGATATTAAGGTCATTAACTCCCAAGTTATATGCAAAAGTTTCAACAATTGAAGAAATGCGGGACTTGAGTCAACTATCCTTAGAAAGACTTCATGGGATCTTGACAACATATGAAATGAGGACAAAAGGGGATCAATTAGAAATTAGAGAAGATGCCCGCAACGGTACAAGCAAAGGAAAAAAAATAACAAGAGCTTGAAGACACTAGCTATATTTTAAATGGAGAAGAGGTAAACTTCGTTAGGAAGCTATAAATGGGAATCGACAAATTCGAAGGTAAGCTTCCATTTAAATTTTTTGCTTGTGGAAGTGTTGGACATTGTGTTGCTAAATGTTCATACAAAGACAATATTGATAAGAAAGAGAAGGGAAAGAACATCTCCAAGAAAAATGTCAAAACGAATTTCTCTAAGAAGAAAAGTTTTATTCTAATGAAGATAGTGAAGATACATTGTATGATAATATAGATGATGATTCATACTAAAAAATTCTCATGGTTCTTGAAGATAAATTGGCTAGTGAATTGGATAATTGTGAAACTGGTGATTTAATGAGTGCGTTGAAAGAAATTGATAGACTCAAAAATATAAACAAAGACGAGGAAGTTTTGATGAAACAACTTCAAGAGAAAGAGATGTATCACGAGAAGATGGAATCATAAATTGTGGCCCGAAGGAAAGGCTTTGAGAAAACAAAGTCTCAATCAAATTGGAACCGCAAATGGGTAAGGGCATTTGAATCATTAGAGAATATTATTAATGATTAATGCTCTCCTATAATTAAAACATGTATTAGATATATTTTACTTATAATCAAAATGTTTCATATCCAACAAGAATAGATCCATAAGATAATATAAAGGCTCTTAATAAGACTCATCAAAATAAAGATGAATCAAATCACTCACAAGTAATAAAGCAACCAATACTAGACGCAGGACCAATCCTCGGGTATAAAAGTTGGTTTAATGGTTATTGTTTTACTTGTGACTTGTTTGGCCATAAGACCACCGAATGCATATCTAGCAAATGGAGTAGACGTAAAAACCATCCAAGGTTGAGACCTAGGACTAGTATCAAACAAGATTCTTGTTACATGAAGTGCTATGCATGTCACAATCTTGGATACATGGCCAAATATTCCTGGAAGTATATATTTTTTAAGCCATCCAACCAAACGAAGCAGTTAATTAAAATTTGGAGGAAGAAGGATCAACATCCAAAGAAGTAGGGGAAGATAGTCCCCACTGCAATGTATTGTACGATGCATATTTCTAAAAGGATTGCAGATGTGAATATGAGGTGCATAGCCTCAAGAGAAGTAGATGGTAGCAACATAGGAACTTGATGACTATCAAGTCTGCAGTGTCACCTTGTTCTTTGGAAAGAGGTGCATGAACTTAGGGGGAGTGATACATGAAAATAAGGTTTACACGTACTATTTCATTGGTTCAATTTTGTATGCGTAATTTTGAAGCTTTGTGTTGAAACCCTGCTGATATGGCAACCGTATGACCCTTATGCATATTCACGATTTGGTTGATTCCTAATGTGTTGTTAGATCATTGATTTATGCACATAGGATTTGATATAAGACTTATAAATTATGTCAAGGTGTGGTGATGAAGGATTGAAGGTTTACACGTGTACTATTTCATTAGTTCAATTTTGTATGCGTAATTTTGAAGCTTTGTGTTGAAATCCTGCTAATATGGCAACCGTATGACCCTTATGCATATTCACGATTTGGATGACTCCTAATGTGTTGTTAGATAATTGATTTATGCACATAGGATTTGTTATAACACTTATAAATTATGTCAAGGTGTGGTAATGAAGGATTGAAATATGTTCAAGGGATTATGTCATATGGCTCCAGTATTTCAGTGATTTATTATTGGCATTATGATCCCTTACTAGCAAAAAAAGCCCATGCACTTATTTGATATTAGTATATTGAAAGGGTTATCATAGTTTGAGGAGTATATAATTGTTGCTTGGGATTATGATATTATGAGTAGAGAATGTGTTGACCCTAATGGTAAGAGGTCAAAATCTACGATGAGTTCATGAGATGTTGATGGTGCTTCATTACGAAATCTTATATTGTTTTTGTTGTTGTTAGATCAGTTCCCTTACATTGCCTCTTTGGTGCACTATTTGATTGACCACTCATTAATGGTATTGGCAAGATGGTTGATGTATTAACTCATATGTTGCTAGTGATGGTTTTGTTGCTTGTTGATTTATTGCTCAAAATGCTATAGAGGTCTTCTTCTATAGGGTTGAGCCTCATGATTGATATGTTGTTGTCACTATGTTGTGACCATATTATGTTTTATATTTTGATGCATTGAGAGATACATTTTGTCCAACATGTATTTTAGAGGTGTCTCAAGTTCAACTATATTTCAACGTCTTATCTTATATATCATTGACACAACCCTTGTCTCAATTTTGTATTGGGTCATTCGATGGAATGATATAACTTGATTCCATGTAGTCATGAGCCATTGGTTGATGATAAGCATGCTTATAGAAGATTTATACATATTACAAATATGTATTTACTCCAAGGAGATTTCTACTGGTATTGCACATAATTATACACCATTGGCCAAAAGTGGGTTAGTCTCTTGCACTTGGCAAGGGGGTTTATTACAAAGAAACAGAGAGAGTATGGTTGCAGCCCTAGTATGTGCTTAGGGGGAGCATTGTTAGCATGAGAGGAATATTTTGCAACTGAGTTGTTTGTTTCACATGCTTATCTTGCAAGATAAACATCAGCTTCTTTCATAGGATTAGTTTGTATCAGCTTGATGTTGAGCAGTTCAGGGGGAGTACCTCTCTCATCCTGGTATTTCCCTTTGCCATTGATGTAAAAAGGGGAGAGAAGGACTTGGTGTTTTGTAGGAGGTTGACATCAACGCCAAAGGGGGGATTCTTGGCATTATGGCTAGTATGTTGGCATTTATGTCAACCCGGATCGTGATCTTGTAACACTATGTCAACTTGGATCATACCAATCTCTTCGTGAATAACAGTAATGTTCTAAGAGTATGCAAATCTAACTGGAAATATGGAGCCTTATGATGTTTACAGAGGAATTTGGACAGGTTTTGGAAGTGATGAAGCAATTTGTGAAAGGCCTGGGCAAAGGATCCTAGTAGCATGGTTGAAGAAGTAGACAAATCGCATTATAATGCACCCTAGAGAGAATGTTACTTGTGTTATAATGCACTTCTTGAGATTAAAGGATGCATTACAACCTGTAGGTAAAGAAAATGTAAAAACAATGAGCAAAACCAATGAATTCCCCATGGATTTCTAGTGCACAACGTCTATTTGATACTATCAAATATTACCTTAGGTTTTCTCATGGTAATGTGAAGGAATAAAGGCTACAAAAAGGCAATGATCTTGATTAGTCAATGTGAACATTTGGTTGAGATCAATCTGATTTTGGCACCAGTAATCCACGCAATTGTTTTTGTTGGTTTCATTTTGTTCTAGAATAGGTGTCATGAAGGGTGAATGGATCAATTAGCTTTATGTTAATGACTTTGATCTAAAAGTTTTAAATGTTATGTCTAACAATTGCGGGAATAAGTGTATTGGTGCATAAGGAGTAGATCTACAATGATTTATCTACTGAGTGATTGATTTTTTATGCAGGAATTCTGAAGGTCGTAGACAATAAATTATAGTCACTTATTGGTTGTATATTATTCTTTAATTACTGAAGGGTCATTTTGTTCTGCGCGTCTCATTTAGTCACCAGTGATTCCATTTATGCACTGAGATCTAAGTTTGTTCTATGCACCACTAAAGGTTTATTCTAGCTTATGCATACCATACTATTGTTGAAGCTAATGTTCACCGCACTCTTAGATCTAGCCTATGTAGTTTTCACTGGTTTTGTTTTAGAGATAAATAGAGTTGTTTGGATCGACAAAGACTTATGCTTTATAATAGTCTTGAGATATTGTTGTGAATATTTTGTGGAGAGTAGTGGTTGAATGATCTACATTGTTGGCCCTATATTATTGATCCATTATTGCTACATTTGAGATACATTTGTATGACAAGATTGCATGTTAATAGGTTTTTTATAGGGGTCAAGACAAATGAATATATATAGTATTGTTTCATTATAGGTTCATGTATGTTGCTGCTTTTTTTTTGATATTGTATGCCTAATATCTTGATTTGTTGTTGGAGGTTTGTATTCACAAAGGAGCGAGGCCAGTGTGCCAATAAAGTTGATGAATGTGATGCTTGCTTGTTTTTTAGAATGTAAGGATAGTTGCTTATTGCAAAAGTTGAGAGTTGTGTTGATTTCAACACCTTGTTTCATAGGATTGATATAGAGGTTGAGTGAACAAGGCAGATATCTATATGCAAAGGGTCTAGAATGTAATGTAGCAAGATATACAAGCTAAAATTATTGCTTGGTGATGTAATTGTGCCCTTAACAAATTTTTTGTGTTTGAAATCAGAGACAAAGGTCATATGCATAGTTGAGGAGAAATATAGTTTTGATGATGTTACAATGCTTGCAAACTATTGTGATTCTTGCAAGAGTTTGAGGATCATTATAGAAGCAAGTTTTATGGGATTGTCATTATTTATTACAATGAGAGTTCAATTTTAGAGGATTATGGTAGAGTTCTTGGTTAACATCCTATAATAGCACCAATGTTTGTATGTTATGTTTGGAATAAATATTGTGATAATAAGTTATGCCTTCATTGAAGTCATATCTTCCATATGTGTCAGCTAAATTGAGAAAGGTCTAGTGTGTTGGCTGATGTATTGAGTCATTAGGGTTTTGTAAAAAGTTTGACATCAGAATATTGATTGATGTATTTGTCTTAAATTGTATAAATAACTCGAAATTTGTAGCTACTGATGAAATCATACTGAAACCAATAGACAGAAATTTCTCCTACTTAATATACAGAAAGGAAAACATACAATAGAAACACATGCAATCATTCAATCACAACGAACACAGTATATTTTTGTTAGGGAACCCAATTAGGAAAAACCCCTCCTCTGTTTATATTATATCATATGAGAATGTATATCTATTACAATGACAACCTTAATCGTTGAAGCTCGACTTGCACTACAATATTGATATCTGACTCTTGAGTCTACTCTGGAAAATACTTAGCTAAATATAGGCATTCTGCTCCTCCTATTTCCTTGCACAATTCCTGAGGAAATTAGCTCCTAAAGAATAGGAAAAACTCCTATTTTCTTGCAAAATTCCTAAGAGAAAATCCACACATGTTACATGCAAAAATTGTACACTCACTAGTATACAATAATAAATACAATTATGCCTTTTCCCTCCACTCAACTAGGAAATTCGAATTGTGTGCGTGACTAGGGCTATTTTTAGTAAATTGACTAGTTAACTGAGAGATCAATGAGTTAACAATAGTTTCAACTACTCAATTGAACTCACACTGACTCTATTCATGGCTAGAGCTCAGATAACTGAGTTTCACTAACTATAAATCCACTAGATTGTTATATCTTAGCAATCAACTCATGCACAACTCTACTTCTTGCCCACAAACTCAAATTGACTAACTTAAATAAGTGACTTGGCCATGTCACTCCTGCTAACCGTAATGCAAGTCATCCCGTTGAAGTGGAAATTTGAATTTCATCATTTGACTAAGCCACAAGTCAAATAAACCCTTTTCTTGCTACAATTTAACACTCCCTCTTAGCAAGACAATGGTTTTTCATAAACCCAATCCTACCCCTTTGTAGGAATGTGTTGTAACACAACTAACACTCCCTCTCAATGTTGTTGTTGATACTACAACAACTGCAATTGAGTTGCATCCAAAATACTGAATCAATTGTGTCTTTGTGTTGTAACTATCTCCTAAGATCTAACTGCGTCAACTAACATTGATCCTTTTGCTACTAAATATTGTGGGCCCTTGTATCAATGGTAATGATCCATGAGAAGAGTATGCTACAATTGTTTCACTCATATGGACCCTGCCCAAATCTTTGCAACTCTGGGACTGAGGCTCTAGATCACCCCACCTCACTCCTGGAGGTATAGTTACATATATGGCGAAATCTACCTCTATATTGTAGATATTTTTAACTTGAACACCAATTTTTTTTACTTATCCAGTAGAAACATGCTTCATATATCCCTTCCTCTACTGAACACCACATCATATCCTTTGTCTTCAAGTACAACTGCAAAAATTATTTTTTTCTTCAGATAAGGCGTATCCATTACATCCTTTAGCTGAAGATGAGAGCCTGACTCCTTCTTAAAAGTGGCAGTGCCAATCCCTTTTGTATTATATCTCCCATCACCTCCAATCTTTATGGGTAATTATACAGCCTTCTCTTCTATGCTACTGAAGAACTCCTTATTTATTGTTATATGAAATGAAGCACTAGAGTCTAAGTACTAGTCACTTTCACTTACTATGCTTGCCACGCAAGCAATGAGGGTGAAATCCAACTTGAATTTGTGATGTGAGAGCATATCCTCCTCCTGTTGCTACAACTTCCTTACTAGATTTATTATGTGGACACTTGGTTGCATAGTGTCCATACTCATTGCAGTGAAAGTATTTAATTTACTCAGTTATTTCTTCTTGCCATGGTTTTGGCTGGATTCTACCTCGCCTTAGGCTTTCTTTCCTTTGGTATTATTTCCTTTGAAAACTAGAGCAAATTCTTCTTCCTCATCAATTCTAGATGTGACACCAACTCTAGTGTTTCTTTTAATCCCCTCCTGCACCAAGTCAGACCAAAGTCTCTCCCAATTTGGGAGCTTGTCTCTTTAATTAAATGAATACTGATAGTTGTGCCAACACTTTGGAAGACCAAGGAGTGCTAAGCTCACAAGACCATATGGTGGCACAAGTTCTCCTACTCCTCCAATTTCATATCTGACCTGAGTGAATCAAGATAGGCACTGAAATATCGTTTTGTTTTTCTGCTTTCGAATGTTCTTGAGATTATCTTTCAATGCCAATTTCCTGGCATCATTGCTACTTTCGAATAACTCTGTAAGGGTTTTCCACATTTCATAAGTATGCTTTCCATGCAAAATCGAAACCACATGGTCTTTGACTCCTTCCAAGATAATCCTCCTGGCTTTTGTTGTGTCTTGCTTCCACTGAGCTAGTTGTTGTGCATCTGATGTTGTTAGTTTTGGAATATCAGTTTGTGTGTACTCCAATACTCCATTGTCATCTAGCACAACTTCCATATTATCTTTCCAAGCACAAAAATTCTAGGTGCCCTCCAATGCATACTGAAGCCTCAATCCATTGAAAGACATTGTTCCTGCACTAAAGAAAATTTTTGTACCACAAATATCCTATTCAAAGTTTCTTTGAGAGATGGCCAAGGATCTAGTTTCCATGTAGTTTTCAATAACTCTAGTACCATGTAGAAATAACTTGAAATTTGTAGTTGCTAATGAAATCAGACTAAAATAAATAAACACAAATTTCTTCTACTCAATCTGCAGAAATGAAAATATACAATAGAAACACATGCAATCATTCAATCACAATGAACACAATATTTTTTATTGGGGAACCCAACTGGGAAAACCCCTCCTCTATTCGTAATATATCATATGAGAATATACATCTATTACAATGAAAACTTCAATCCTTGAAGCTCAACCTGCACTGCAATACTAATTGCTCTCTCCTGAGTCTTCTTTGGCAAATACTTAGCCAAATCTAGGCCTCCTGCTCCTCCTATTTCCTTGTGCAATTCCTGAGGAAATTAGCTCCTAAAGAATAGGAAAAGATCTTATTTTCTTGCGCAATTCCCAAGAGAAAAGCCTCACCTGTTACATGCAACCATTGTACACTCACTAGTATACAATAATAAATACAAGTATGCCTTTCCCTCCACTCAGCTAGGAAATTCGAATTGCATGCATGAATAGGGCTATTTTTAGTAAACTAACTAGTTAACTGAGAGATCAATGAGTTAATAATAGTTACAAGTACTCAGCTAAACTCATATTGATTCTATTCATCACTAGATCTCAGATAATTGAGTTTCACTAACTATAACTCCATGAGATTGCTACAGCTTAGTAATCAACTCATGCACAACTCTACTTCTTGCCCACAAACTTGAATTGACTGACTTAACTAAGTGACTTGGCCATGTCACTCCTGCTAACTGCAACTAAAGTCATCATGTTGAAGTGGAAATTTGAATTTCCTCATTTGACTAAGGCACAAGTCAAATGAAACCTTTTCTTGCCACAATTTAACATAAATTTCCATGGTGATGCATTGTTGTTGTAAGCTTGATATATGGTGAGCTAATGTAATGTTTGGAAATCAAAGTGCTAGTAGAAGGTTAATAAATGGCGTCGATTGTCAAAGTATGTCTTGATGAGTAGATTGATGATAGATGGGATTGGTTTTGAGCAAAGAGTTTGGCTTTAGATTTGACAATATAAATGAGCTAGGGTTTGATGGTCAAGTGAGCAAATTTATTTGTTGATTAGAGATTTATTGCAGAGGGGTTTTGGTTGAGAAAAATGTTATATGTGGGTAAAGTTTTAAAATATGATGAAACGTGGCCTGCAGGATTTGTGTTTGAGTTAGGTGAATCCAATGTGAAATATTTTGAAACATGGTCCACGAAGGGTCTAAGGGTTAGAGCCTTCAGTGAGGGAGTGGTAGCCATAAAATTTGATCAAGGAGTAGTAGCTCGAGAAACAAGAGGAAGTGGTAGCCTCCAACAAGTAGGAGTTTGCGTATTGGTAAGAGTGTGCGCTAGTGCAAGATTTGATAGAAGGTTTTCTTTTTAATAATAAGAAGAAGACAGAGACAACAACAATGGTGGTTTATCCCAGTTGGGATTTCCACCTAATATTTGGTGTCCCAATGTGTTGATGATGTGTCACATGTCTTTATGATTAAATGATGCTCATGCTTAGATCTACTTCATAATGTGTTGAGAATTAAATGATGGCTCAGTTAACATTGTGAAAGAAAAGTAAGATTCCTAATTGCATGAAATATTGATCTCCCCCACCCCCTCTTAGTATTTATAACAGTCCAAATAGTCCAACTACATATGTATGATACCAAAAATGAAAATACAACCTAATAACCTCAAGAATACCATTATATATTTCTATAAAAATAATTAACTCCCAGAAAAGTACAATATAAGCCACACATAATTGTTGATAAGAGACATCAATTTTATGATAGTTTAAAATATGAGATTTTAACTAGGTCCAAGAGTTATGAAGATATTTTATTTCTTGTCCTTCCTTAGATCCAAGTCCAAGCCAACTTTTGAGAGACATTTTGCTTCTTGTTTTTTAGTCGTATAAACATTATCAAAATTAATATGAGTAAAGGATGATATAATCTATTTATTTGGAAGTGAGACAAGAGGGAGTAATTTTATCGACTTGATAATCATTTCATCCAATTTATGACAATTAATGAGTCTCAATAGGTATAAAGATGAGTTAACCCTTGTTTATGTGTAAGATGAAGTAGTAATTTTAGAGCTAATAATTGTGTAAAATTATTTTTCGTTGAACCAATGTCAGTAGAAAGTGTAATATTGTGGAGTTGAGAGAGAAAAGGGATTCCCCCAACACCACCTTGAGGGGGGTTTTGATCCGGATTTGAACAGGAACGCAACAAATTACCGAGATAACCATATACACAAAGATGCAGCGGAAATAATACTTCATTTCATTAATGGAAAATACTGAAATATGCTTACAACCAGAAATGGAAATAACCATCTAGGGCGATGGCAGCTTATCTCTGAGAAGAGATGTGTGGCTACATGCCTCTGAACTGTATTACAATGAGGCTCAAAGGCCTATTTGTTGTTGAGAAACAATGGAAAACCCTTCACATTCCAAAACCTAACCCTAGAAGATGAAACGCCAAATTATGGGCCCTGTTTTGGGTAAATTGGTACATCAATTTCCCGGGGTTGTAACTTTGGCATACGATCTCCGTTTGATGCATATGATAGCTCTTTAGAAAGATCTATCCGAGAACTACCACTTTGGGAAGGGAAACATCGGTCCATGGACCAATGTTGCCCCCAGATTTCCCAAAAAACGTTGTTTAGGGCCTCAAAACGGCTCCGGAAGTTCAGGACCCGAAAAAACTGCTAAAAATAGTAAACTGTGCTACAATTTAGGAAACTGAAAATGCTGAAAGAAACAATTGTGGGGGTCCAAATGGGATAGGTGGGTGGCCACCAACATCCACCTGGATCATTCCTCCCCCCTTAGGAAGCAATGGTCCCCATTGCGTTGTTCCTCCATCTGCTGAATTTATCCTGCAATCTCTGATGTGTCCAGTAATGGTGGGAAGCATGGTCGACGACGGTCCACATTGAACACTTGGTGCAGGCGAACGAATGGAGGAATGATTTGCTTCAAAGCATTGTTGCACGTAGCCTTGGTACTGGTGTAAGGATCATCTCAGAGTGGTCTGAGTTTCTTATGGGTTCTAGTAAGGCGTTCTTTCTGCAGATGTAACCAAACTTTGTTGCCCACCTGAAACTTGTGTGGTACCCCTGTGGGTGAG
>APFE031179159.1:161065-171136 GCA_000404065.3 Pinus taeda | reverse complement strand
TTTTTGAATGGATTTCAGGTTTTTAAGCCCAATGCGCCCCACCATCTCTATGCGTCGTGCCCGTGTATTTTTTGCACTATGGACGGTAGCCCAATGCGCCGCGCCATCTCTATGCATAGTGCCTTTTTTCACGAGCCATTTGGAGGCCTTCCCGGTGTCCAAATTGGGCACATGATAGCTTATTAGAAATTAATGTGAGTCTACTTTCCAAGCCAGCTAGAATTTTTCAATTTGAAATTCAGTTAACCTATCAAAAATAAAATCTCCCAACACTGGTAAAAATGTGCCAAATGAGGCTGCCTCAAGGTAGAGTGTTGTTGAATTAACTTCATATGGATTGGGAATGGGTGGAAGAGAACAAATATATTCAAACCAATCTAATGATTCTTCTTTCGTAGGTTTATCTTCGTCTTTAAATCTTAAGCAATTCAAATGAAATCGAATATTAAAATCATTAACAGACTCATTTTCAAACCTTCTTAGATATTCAATTTCTTCACATACCTGTTCATAATCGTAGTCGTCAAATTTACAAATGAAAATTGAAACAAATTGATCCCGGCTGTGAATTGAGGCAACTGGAAGAGTTCTACACCAGCTTCTAGCTTTTGCCACAAATGTAAGAGTAAAAATCCTACATAAAATGCCTTCATCAATTCCTTGAAAATCATAATTTGAAATATTTTGAAGAAATTGTAAGACATGGTCAATAGTAGAAGAATTTTTCTTACCATTAAATTTTACCTGAGACAAGAGTCTTACCACTTTGGGTGGAGTATTGGAAGATCCACGTCCATGAATACGACTCCAAATTGGAAGTTTAAGAGGAGTCATCACAATAAATAAAATATTAAAATTGAAAAAACTCCAATAGACAAAAAGTCTCAGGCCCTCCTTCTAGCGCCAAAAATGTTGAGGCCTCGAAAATCGCTGCAACAACATTGGGGGATAACCACCCGGTCCGGACATTAAAAGTAGCTCCTTTTCCGTTTGGTGTGGTGGCTCCGACTGGTTTAACTAGGTCCAGTTACCTTCCCCCTATTGCTATTGGTTTATGATGTATCTTTACCTACCAATAGACAGAGATATCAGATCACTTCTTCTTGTTGATCAGGCAAGAGGATGACCCTTAAGCTGATTTGGGTTCAGCCAAGCCACAACTAAAGTTTTGTCTCATTGAGAAGAGGATTTAACAGAATATATAATTTACTCTAAATGCAAGCTTATTCTATGATGCAAGAAAAAGAAACTAATCTAAATCCTATCTTAATTAGGCAGATATAGATATAACCCAACTAAGAGCAAGATAATTAAATTATTGGGATTCAAATATGTCTTGTTTATAATGAATATCAAGTTAATGAAGTAGTTCAATTAACAGATATTATGGTTACAAAAACACATTCTATTGAGACCTTAAAACTTGAAATAATAAACCAATAACATTCAGGAAGTAGTTCATAAAATGATATTGATTATCAAATCAATAAATCCAATAATTGAATAATGATATGTGGAAATAGTTCACAACACATTATCATTCAATAAATCAGTTTCATAATACAGATTTCAGAGTAAGTAGTTACTCAAAAAGAGAAATTAATCCATAAAAACAGAGATACATAATAACAAGATTGAGACAAATTACCCATATTGACAATAGTGCACAAACATGAATAAAATGACACATTCCTGTCACCATGAAATTAAAATTGATATTTGAAACAGTAGTATTAGAAATACCAATTTATTGCATTCATTTCTCTGTCTTTGATCTCCAACAGTCCTTTACATTGCTTGAACTTCTGCCTTCAAAACTAGAGCCACAATAGTGCAAACTCTACCCCTCATACACAATTCAAAATACAAAGGGAAAATCTTCAATAATCCCCAGATCTGAGATTTTCTCTCCTCTCTCCTACAACTCTAAATTCCTATTACAGTAGTGCTTTCATAAGTCTAAAATTGCAGAGGAGAGCAACCCCTTTTTCATTCTGCAATCTGTTATTTATAATATTTGTGAAGGAATTTTGGAGAGGAGAGTTTGTTGAAAAGAAATCTGTCAAATATAATTTTACTTGCTCCTAATTCTAATCTTCAATTGTTTGAGCATTCTCATTGATTGAGATTCTTTTTCCATATTTCTTCCACTGTTTTCCTGCAAAAGAAATCAAAATAAATTAAAATGCAATCAAAATATCATTTCTAGCAATTAAATCAAACCCAATCAAATTCTATTTAAATAAATAATTGAAAAAAAAATATAGGCTCTGTATTGATGCTTGGAATGATTTGATTGGCAAAGGATATCATTGACCAATGGATCTGCAATTAGAAGAGGCTTTGGACAAATGAAATTAAAAAAATAACTCAGAAAATTTATTTTGTTTTCAAAATTTGGAGCCTGATCTTCTGCCTGATTTTTTGCCCAATAAATGATTAAATCTGTTGGTGAAACCTCCTCCAAAATGTTCTCCTTGATTTTATCTTTCCAATGACCCGTCCTGGGCCTCATTTGGCCAAATATAACTCAATCTATGAGCTTCCAAAGTTGAGGAGTCAAATCTGGCATGAATCTGGAAATTTTGTTGCTGGGCTAAAAAAAATCAAAATTCTCTTTAAAAATTAAATCCTAAATTAGAATTCTAATTAATTGTTAATTTATGAATTAAACTAATTATTAATGAACTATTTATTAATCTAAACTAATAATATCTAATTAGGGATTTATAACAAATCTATTCTAATAAAAAAACTAATCAATTTAATCTAAATGATATTAAATTTTAATTACTATTAAAATATTAAATATTATTAATTAATTTAATTAATATAATATATTACATCTTACATGTTAATATATAAACTAATATTTAATATATATTAATCTACCCTATTCCTTACTTACTCCACTCATAATATATAAAAATATTAAAACTAACATATCACCATGCGTATGAGTGTTTTTGAAAATCTTCAAACTAATACAAAACTTTCAAACATGCTTTGGCTTTAATACCCCACGTTTTATGCTTTATCGCTAATCGGCACTTGGGATTTTCTCTTATCGGCACTTCGCATCGGGTGGGTAATGAGGTTTTTTTTTTAAATGTGTTAATGCAAAAGTCCCGATGTGATATCGCATCGGGCCATCGGGGTTCTTAAAACTTGTTTAATGAAAAAGCTCCGATGTGATATAATTTTTATATTAATTTAATTTAATTCATTAGTTTATTTTAAATAATAATTAATTTATATTTAAATATTAAAAATCAATTTTTATTTTGGTTTTATTTTTATTTTTATGAATTTAAGTTTTTAAACTACAGCTAAAAATAAAACTACAGCCACTTGAATGTTTGGTTTTTCGAGATTAAGATTTGATTTGGAAATTGGAGTGAATTTCTTAAGTCCCGATGCTTAATTATTTGGCTGCATAACTAAAAACGGAAAAATGTTAGTAAAAAGAACTCGCTATAAATTAATATTTAAAATGAATGCATTATTGAACTAATTTATTTACAAAATGCAATATTGTACATTTTATGCAATTTTAACCCAGGCCACATAAATAATTAGATTTTCAAATGAGTGCCATTTTCAAACCAGTTGACCAAATGAGGCGAAACAAGCGTTAATGGGAAGCTTATAAAAAATCGATTCTAACAAAGCAATCAAAACAAGAATCCAAAGAAAACTAAAAATTAACGAAAGCGTGGGGCAATTAACTAAAATAAAAATCCAAAAAGGTGCTTCGCCAATTTTTTTATAGAAAGGGTCCCCATTATTCGAAGTGGATGCGTCAATAATGGGGGGTGTTGTGTTTTTACCACAACACCACCATACCCTCTTTGTGACTCCCACACATTTCCTAATGCAACTTACAACATGTGTAAGTAGTTGTAAAAAGAATATAACACACGACCAACATTCTCCCACTTATTGTTTTCTTTTCACATAGGGGGTCACAAGCGTGCATGATCAACAATCCATGGAAATAATTCCCATTGTTTCTCTATACCAAGAGAACTGCTCAGTGCTCATATTTTTTTTTTTAATGAATCTACAACATTCTTCAAAGTGTCCACTTTCACCAACATCACCTTCTTTTCTTCAATCATATCTCTCATAAAGTGATACTAAAAAACATTAAATGTTTTGTCCTATAATGATATGTTAGGTTCTTTGCTAGGAACATTTCACTTTGATTGTCACAATCTCTTCTCACAACTTGTTATACCAACCTAATACATGAACACAATCTTTGTAACCATGTTTCTCCCTTGCTTGCATGACTTTCTACATTTAGATTTTATAGTTGAAAGTTCCACTATAGTGGACTATCTCTTTCTTATCCAACTTATTACTCCTCCAAATACGTTAAACACACACCCACTTATATATCTTCTATGATTTGGATCTTTAGGCCAATATACATCAACAAAACCATGTATGTACAATACTTTGTCCAATCCTAATATTCCTTGGTAGCATAATCCACAATTAGTAGTGCCATGCAAATACCTAAAAACCATATTTGTTGTTGTCCAATTCTCCTTCACTGTTATTTACAGATAGATGCTCAATAGTCCCACTACATGTGTAATGTCTAGTCTAGTACAAAAGATTGCATACATCAAACTCCAAACTACACTGGCATATGGAACATGATTCATGTCCTCTTCCTTTCTCTTGGTACATTGATTTGCAAATAACTTTACACCTACAAGAATAAGAATCTTTATTGATTTATATTTCTACATATCAAACCTGTATAATATTATCTCAACATACTTCCTCTGATTTTACCATAATTTCTTGTTTCCTTGTTCTCTTCAAATTTCCATGCCCAAAATGAAATTTGTAGATCCTTTATGTAAGATCTATAGGATAAACAAGCTTTCACTTATTGGATCATTTCATTTTCATTTCCAGCAACATATCATCCACATACAAAACCAAATAAATAAAACAATCATCAACTAATTTGAAATATACACAGTGATCCACTCTGATCCTTGAAAGCCAAGTCTCAATATATAAGTATCAAATTTTTAATACCACATCATTAGTGATTGCTTTAACCCATGTAGGGACATGGTCAATTTGCACACCAACTCTTTCTTTCCCTTCACTTCAAAGCCTTTTGGATGCATAATGTAGATTTCTTCTTCTAAATCTAGCCTTTCGAATGCTTCATGTAGATTTCTTCTTCTAAATTGCCATGTAGGAATGTTGTCTTAACTTCCATATGTTCTACTATAAAATTAAAATCAGCGGCAACAAATAAAAGAAATATAATAGAAGTTCACTTGAAAATAGTAGAAAAGATCTCATGAAAGTTAATTCCCTCTACTTGGGAATAACATCTTACTACTAACCAAGATTTGCATTTCCCCATGCTACCTTCTACATCCATCTTCTTCTTAAACACCCATTTTTTGATAATGGGATTTTTCCTAGCTAGTAACTCCATTATATCCAATCCTCATCCTTGTCCAAGGATTCCATTTCTTCAAATGTGGCCTTTTTCCATAATTTTCCATCCTGTTAATCCACTTCCTACCTAATATTTCTAGATCATCATTAGTAATAAAAGAAGAAGAATTTGAAAAGAAATTAGGTGGATCATACTTCTCTAGTTTCCTTATTTCTTGAATCAATATCCTTAATACTGGAATATGTGGCCCTTATTCTAATTCCCATTCTTCTCTAGAGTATGACTCATCATCCTGCAATTCAAACTCTATCTTTTCTAGTTCTTTCTCCCTCGGTAGGACTTCTTGTTTGACAAAAAAATTTATTTATCTAAATACCACATCTCTACTATACACAACCTTCTTAGTTTCTAGATTCGAAAGCTTATAACCTTTCAAGTATATTTATATCTAATAAATATATATTTTTCAATTTTCTTGTCTATCTTACTCCTATTCTCTTTTGAAACATGTACATAAGATTACACCCAAAAATCCTAAGATGTTTTAGAAAGGGTTTCTTACCAGTCCATACCTCATATGGAGGCTTATCGTATGACATCGATGAGGGTGATATGTTTACTAGGTCACACATAATGTCCACTACCTTTGCCTAGAATTCTTGTCCTAACTCAACACCACTGATTATGCTCCTTACTTTCTCCATTACCATCTAGTTCATCCTTTATGCAACTCAATTCTATTGAGGTGTGAATGGAGTAGTATTCTTCCTTACTATATCACACTTCTTACAAAAAATTATCTGTCTAGTTTTCCTTAAGATCCTTAAACTATTTGAATTTGTAAAGACTTTAGATTTCTTCCTAAGGAAATAGATCCATTTGTTCCTCTAGAAGTAATCTATAAATGAGACATAGTACATAGACTTATCCAATGATGGAACCAACATAGGTTCAAACACATCATTGTGCACCAACTGTAATATTCCCTCTGACGTCGTAGTGTTAGAGTGGAGTCTTACCTGATTCTTCTTCTCATATAAACAATTTTCATAAAAAACAAAATCCAAAGAGAAATTAGACATACCTTCTACATACCATTACCATATAGTACTCAAAGGCCCTATTCTCAAATATGTCCCAATTTATGAGCACAACATAGTGTTTTCTTTAGAGGTTGTAGGATTTTGTCCTTCTACTCCACTCTTATGAATAATGGAACTATTGCACCCATCAATTACAATGTTTCCCAACAAATTATATAAAGTTCCAATCCAAATCCCCTTTAGCAATACCATTGTTCCTCAAACCATCCTTCAAGTATCCTTTTCAAACATTATTTTTACACTTGCATTGCTCATCTTGCTTACATAAATTAAATTTGTGGCAAACTTTCATATGTATAGAACACCAATGAGTGTTCTAATCCTTCCACCCTTGATTTTAAACATAACATTTCCCATCCTATGATTTTGGCTATCAAGTCATCTCCTAAGAAAGAATCACCACCATCATATCCTTCATACTCACAAAACCACTTCATTTGAGAAGTCATATGAAAGGGTGTGCTTGAGTCGACCAACCATGGCTCATGATATACACGTGTACTTGAAGAAGCCAAATACACATCCCCTTCATCAGAGGAGATTCCTACTTTTGTAGAAGGAACATCATAAGATCCCTTCCCTTTCTCAACAATTTTGGATTTACAGTATTTCTTGTAATGCCATTTGTTTCCACATCTACAACATACCTTTGTAAATTTTCCTGGAGATTTAGATCTTCCTCTATATTTAGGTATACCACTTGAGAACCTATTTTTATTTGTATTCTTGGAGTGTCCTCTTACAAACAAAGCATCTATGATTTGAATTTCCATATTTTTCCATCTCATCTCCTTGGATAAAAATAATGAGACTATATCATTGAAACTTAGTGTAGTTGCATTACTACCTATGGAAATAAGCAAACTATCCCACAAGTCTGGTAATGAACACAACAAACTAATACACTTATCTCCATCTAAAATGTTGATATCTATACATAATAACTTACTTACCACACGATTGAAGTCAGTTATATGCTTTGTCACTAAGTCTCCATCCTTCATCCTTAACTTATACAACTTTTTTTGAAGGAACAATTTGTTCAACAAGGACTTAGATTGATACGAAGTCCCTAAATTGTTCCACAATGCCTTTGTTGTAGCTTCTCTTGAAACATTTAGCAATACGAGAGACACAACCATATTGTGCTATTTTAATTTCAATCCCACTTGGTCTAGTCTTCTATTGACATCCCTATTGGTATAATACTTGGATCCATAGTGATCCATTCATATCTTCCATTTTTAGATTCCACAACTCAAAAATTTACCAATGAATCTATCGATCTCTATCTTTGAAATACTTTCCATTTCCTTTCACCACAAGAATTGATTTCGTAGATATTCCACTATAATAGGGGTCTACCATAGGCTTGAGACAAAACCCTTAGCCACAAAAGTCCCCCCTCATATAGTTAATTCAAGCAAATATATTCATAATAAAAATGGAAAATATGCAATGGAAAACACACATATTAACACAAATATTTTACCTTGGAAACTCAAGTTGGGAAAAACATAAATATTTTTAGTATATTCTCCTTTACAATATTACAATACATGCATATATCCATACATACATACATATACATATATATTCCACTACATCCACAAAATTCCAAGATATTTAAACCGGATTATAATACAACCATAGTTCCTTAACTAAAACTATAAAACCATGGGCTAAACCACCATGTGGCACAAAGCCACTAAAGGTGAAATTCATGTGCCCAAAACTACAAAAAATGGATTAAAATACCACACAAAAGAATTTTTAGGGGCACTACCCCTAAACCCCCATGCATGGGGGTGGAAGCCCCCCTCTTTTGCCTAATGCAATATACAACATGTGGAGTTAGTTGTAAAGAATATACTACATACCCAATAAGAGAGTGATGGGGTAAACATTGTAATGAATAAAATATATATAAATAATGTAAAATAATGTAAATGGTAATAAGCATAAATAACTATTAGTTAATTAGTAATTAGGCTGAAGAGGCATGTCTAAATGAGACATGACTCTTCCTGAAGAGACACTTGCCTGATATATAAGCAAGCTCTTTTTCTATTGTTATTTCATTTTTATATATATTTATTATATCGTATGTAGTATTTATGTATGTATGTATGGCATACATTCATACATACTTACATAATACATCATACTACTTACATACATACATCATACATACATACATACATACATACATATATATATATATATTATATATATATTATTATCCTCAATGGATTAATTTCATATTCCAGTCTTCTGAGATATTTAATTATAGAAGCTTTGTTAGCTCATTTGTATCGAGCAGTTTGTCCTCTAGGTTGCTTAACCGCTACACAGAGCTCTTCTCGGATCCATTCCTGACCATCAAATTCATTCAGTCGCTGCTATTAAATCATTTCGCATTAGTTTCTGGAGATTCTCCATACTACGTCAGCCTTTGGCCATGTAAAAAAAAAAATCATTATATATATAATTATATATATATTATATATATATATATATATATTATATTATATATTTTATATAATGCTTCCTCCATCTAAAATACACCTTACAACCACATTTTCCAGTAGTGTTGCTGCCACACACCAAAAAAATAAAAAATATAAAAACGACTACGCACCTCCGTCCAGGCCGCGCTGTCAACACAGATTTGTCTAGGTTGTAAAGAAAAACAAATTACATGTGGATGTATGTACCTGTAGCTAGACTTATCCCTTGAGACAATGTTGCCCAACGCATGCCACCATTAGACTGCAACTGCAACAACCCTCCATTTCCCGTCATCGAACCAGTCATCATAGTCGCCATTGTTCATCAACTGGTCGTACTAACGATTATATATTTTTCGTTTTCTACCACTACTAGTATCTCATATTTCCACTGCCCTGTCCATCGTCTGCTACCCTACCTATAGCCATTACTTTCAACACTATAGGAAAAAAAAAAAAAAAAAAAAAAAAAAAAAAAAAAAAAAAAAAACTTCCCGCACGGCCATTATTCTAGCCACTGTCAAGACGCTGTCATAGCCACAATCATCTATGGTCGTTGTTTCAATTGTTGCCCGTCGCAGTCCAGTCATCAACCACTTGCCATCAAAAATCCACGTAAATCCCTTGCCGACGGGTCTCGTACGTCACGTTGTTTAAAGGAAAATGATTCGTGGTGGTAGAATTAATGTCGTAGACCATTCAAAATCTCTAGTCAAAATTTGTGTGTTGGACATTGGGTTAAAAAGAAAGATTCACCGACTTCCCTGATCTAAATACGTCAATTAATTAGTGGCTCATTTTCATCACGATACGCTGCCACCATTCTAAATATTCAAATGACCCTTCGTAACATAAAAGAAATTATTCGAAGGTTTAATCCAAGGTTTATTCAAGGTTTAAACATGTTCGGTCCCTATAATAATAGTGATTACCCCATTACTATTGTAGTTGTACCCCTTATTAATATTTTTGTGCCCCTATTGCCCCCATATTGTTATTACTGTGCCCCATAGAATCC
>APFE031179159.1:108869-158870 GCA_000404065.3 Pinus taeda | reverse complement strand
TTTTTGAGAAACGATCCACCACTACCATCACTGAATCATAACCTTTCTGTGTTTTTGGCAGTCCCAAAACAAAATCTAAACTCACTGAATCCCAAGGTCTGCATGGAATAGGCAATGGCATATATAATCCTGTGTTCTGGCTATGTCCCTTCGCTAGTCGACACACCTTACATTTAGCCACAAAACGTTGTACGTCTCGTCGCATTCTTGGCCAAAAATAAAAGTGACTAAGTTGCTCCAAGGTCTTGTCTATACTGAAGTGTCCAGCCAATCCCCCACTGTGTTTTTCATGAATGATATTCTCCCTCATAGAACAGCTGGGGATACACAATTGTCCTCCCTTAAAAAGCAATTTCTCCTGTATGTTATAGTCCAACCAAGGACTATTTCCCCTTATCAAAGGGTTTTGCCACGCCTCATAGGCTTCTCTGAAATCTATGTCTATCTTATAAAGATCCGGTAAATGTTCAAAGCCCAAAACCTGCACAGTGCTTTCCTACAATAGTAAAGATTTTCTGCTCAATGCGTCGGCTACCTTATTCGCTTTCCTGCTAATATGTTTCAGCACAAAATTAAAACTCTGTAAATACTCCACCCATTTGGCATGTTTATGATTAAGTTTGTGTTGCTGCATTACATATTGTAATGC
Source organism: Pinus taeda (assembly GCA_000404065.3). Taxonomy (NCBI): domain Eukaryota; kingdom Viridiplantae; phylum Streptophyta; class Pinopsida; order Pinales; family Pinaceae; genus Pinus; species Pinus taeda. The sequence goes on along the minus strand of APFE031179159.1, from coordinate 158,221 downwards.
AGAATTATCTGAAAATAGCACGAACTCGTTCCCCAACAAATAATGCCTCCAGTGCCTTAGCACCTGTACCATTGCGTAGAATTCCTTGTCATATGAGGAGTACTTCTGCCTACTCTCATTCAGTTGTTCACTGAAAAATGCCACCAGCCTGTCCTCCTGACTGAGTACAGCCCCAATTTCTATTCCACTAGCATCACAACGTACCTGAAATAATTTTTGAAAATCTGGTAGCCTGAGAATCGGTCTTTCTGTTATTTTCCTTTTCAATAGTTGAAAGCTCTTTTCTGCTACTTCTGTCCATCGAAAAGGTTGGCTGGCCTTTTTGATGGTCTCCAACATGAGAGCACAAATTCCGCTTAAATTTTTAATAAATTTCCTGTAAAAACTTGCTAATCCGTGGAAACTACGTACCTCAAACAAATTCTTCGGTGACAGCCAATTTATGATTGCTGTCACTTTCTGCGGATCCATCTTTAATTCGTTCTCCGCTATCACAAATCCCAGATAAATTAACTCTCTCTGCAAAAACGTACATTTCTTCAAGTTTATCAATAAATTGTTCCGTTGTAACTTCTCCAACACTTTACGAACATGCCGGAAGTGTTCTTCTCGTGTCTTACTAAAAATAAGTATGTCGTCCAAATAAACAATTACGAACTTCCCAATATATTCCTTTAGCATCTCATTCATGAGTCTCATGAAGGTGCTGGGCGCATTGTTCAACCCGAACGGCATGATCATCCATTCATATAAGCCTTCATTGGTTTTAAAAGCTGTCTTCCACTCGTCTCCCTCACGTGTCCGAATCTGGTGATATCTGGTTTTTAAATCTATCTTAGAAAAGTAAGTTGCCCCACTCAGACAGTCCATCATATCATCCATACGCGGTAACGACAATCTGTACCGTATGGTGATTTTATTGATGGCCCTGGAATCAGTGCACATCCGCCATTCTACTCCCTTTTTGGGGGCGAGAACTGTTGGTATAGCACATGGGCTCAAACTCTCCCTGACCAATCCTTTGTCCAATAGCTCCTGCACCTGTTTTCTGATTTCTTTGTTATCCTTGGGGCTCATTTGATAAGCTGCCTTATTTGGTAAGCTGGCTCCTGGTATGAAATCAATATGGTGACTAATACTCCGCTTGGGAGGTAACTTATCTGGCAAGTTGTCCACTACTATATCCGTAAACTCTTCTAACATTTGCTGTATTTCTATAGGCAAATCTATGATTTCTGTGTGCAACAAAACTGTCCTTGTTTTTCTGACTACATCATAATTCATCTTGCTGTTTTCAACCTGCTTTAAAAATTGTTTTCTGCTCATTAGAAACGCCTTATTTTCATTTACTTCAGCTGCCTCTTTCTCTTCCTTGATAGGCACAAGGGTATGCCTAACCCCATATTGTTCGAACTTATAACAGTTCAACACCCCATCATGTGTCACTTTTCTGTCATATTGCCAAGGTCTGCCCAACAAGATGTGGCATATGTCCATTGGCATAATGTCACAAATGATTTTTTCCTTATAACGTCCTATCTGAAATTCAACTTCACTCTGCTCATCCACCAGCAACTGGTGCCCCTTCTATAGCCATGAAACTCGATATGGATTGGGGTGTTTTAGACGCTTCAGTCCTAACTTCTCCACCATCTCGGTTGACACCAAATTGTCAGTACTTCCCCTGTCAATTATCATTTTACAGCACTTACCTTTCGATTTACAAACTGTCCTGAACAGAGCTTTCTGCTGCATCTGCTCAATACTCTCATCAACTGGCTTCAACAACACCTTATGCAGCACTAAAGCTTCTCCTGTTTCTGGGGCATTTTCTGCCTCTTGAGGAGGTGCTGCTGCTTCCTCCGGTTGTGCCACATATGCGCCTCGATGTCCAATTGAATCTGTTTCTGGGCACTCAAAAGTGCGGTGCCCCCACTTGTGGCATCTGTAGCACTGGTAACCAGTTCCCCTTCCACGGCCATTTCCTCTGCCGCGCTGAAACGCTCTGCCACCTCTCGTTCCAGCTCCTTTTTCTGCTGTTCCCGAAGTCCTTGAACTGCTAGCTTCCTTGCTGTTGCTGGCAGTTCGGCCCCTGCCATAGGACTAGCCTCCTCCTCTGGTAGACCCTCGTCCTCTCCTGGCATTCTGTCTTCGGTTAAGTTTCTCCTCTGCTTTGATCGCGCTCTGATATGCCTCCTCCGTATTGTCGGGAGACAAAATGCTTATTTCATCCAAAATCTCCATCCTCTGCCCATTCACATATTTGGTTGTCCTTTCTGCTATATCCTCTGTGTATCCTACTCGCAAATTTACTCAGTAAAATTCCTTTGTATACTCTTTCACAGTCAGTCCCATCAGTCTCAAATTCTGAACCTGCCTATGTAACGCGATTTGGTAATCTCTTGGCAGAAATCTACCCTTCAATTTAGCTACCATCCTCGTCCAAGTTTTTATCGGAGGTTTGTTCAACCTCTTCCTCTCGTTCTGGACACTGTCCCACCACAGGGTTGTGTGTCCTTTCAGCTTTGTTGCTGCAAACTTGACCCTACGGTTTTCACTAACTTCCTCGCATTCAAAGTACTTGTCCATCTCGCTAATCCAATCTAATACAACATCAATCGATAAACTGCCATCGTAGGTTGGTAATTTTGGTTTTGGTCTGCTATTTGACAATAATACAGACTTCAATAACTTCACTTCTGGTGACTCACCTTCAGGCCCATCTGCCGCTACTTCCACTTCTTCTTCACTCACATCACCTAACTCTGGATCTCTCCTCCTGGCTGCCTCTACTACTTCCAATCGAGCAGTAAGAACTCTGAGTTCTTCTCTTAACGCCTCATCTACCATTCTACGGGCACCTCTGCCTTGTCCTCATCTACCTATATCCATTTCTCCCAAATCTCTTCAACTCAAACTGCTCTGATACCACTCTGATGGGACCCAACCCACTTGGCGTTGCTTTTGCGCTTTATGTTATGTCTGGATTGTTGACGTGGCGGTAGGATGTTGTTTTCCCGCGGTTCTGTAGGTTGGTGGTAGCTGGATATTGAATGCAGTGGTTAATGTGGCAGTACCCTGCCTCGGTAAACTATTCAACCCTAACGTTAACGTGTCTTCTCGACTCTTCTTTGATTATTGTTCTGTTTTCTCTTAGGGTTTGTGAGCTCTGAGTAGGGAAAATGATGGGTACGCTATGCTATGGTTTCTTCGGCTCTGTAATGAACTTTGTGGGTAATTTACTGTGCTTGGATTGATTCTGGCTGTTGGTTGAGACCTTCACTGCGTGTTTAGTTATCCTGTCTGCCTGTTCGAAAACAATGTTGTTTGGCTATGGAGGTTTCTTGCCTGGTTTTGTGCTCAATTTTCAGTAAGTCGCACTGTTACTCTGTTGGCTATGTCTTCGGTAGAATATTGGTTGTTTGGTTTGCTTATGGTTATCACTGTGACTGAGGTTGGTCGTAAGTCGACTGTGGCTCGAATTCAATCTTCCTGTTCTCTGTCATGTGACTTTCATTATTCGGTCTCTCTGTATGCTACTAGTTCTCTGGTTTATCATTCCAAGTTCGACTGCTGGTAATTTTCTGGGTTTGTTCGCCTTCTTATGACGTTGCCTTGACTGTGGCTACAAGCACAGGGTTATTCGGGAGGCACCTTCAGTTTTGAAACAGGTAAAATTATTGTTCCATGCTTCAATTTCATCTGCTCCTCGTTCTGGGTCTAACCCCAAATTGCTCCTTTTCTCTTCAGTCGCTCGGTGGTGCACTCTATTCCAAGTATGGCTTCTCCTCACGTCCTCCAGGTAAGGGTTTTCTTTGTTATCAGTTTTTATGTTGCTTCTATAGGGTTTCGTCCCTCTGTACTTTCTCTCTAGCTCGCACTAATTTACTCTTGGTTCTTGCAGGTCCTCACAGGCGACTTGGACGGCGTATTCCCCTGCACTCGATGATATTCGGTTGCGTATATTCTAGGTAGGCCTGAAACTTGTTCTGTTTTGTGAATGATGGTCTCTTCTTGGAGGATGGCCCATCCGCTAGTCTAGTGTATGGTCACTGTATGGTTTTTTGTCTGCCATTGTCGTTCTGGTTCGATTTTATATATAAAAATATGGCTCCAACGTGACCCTGTTTCTAGTCTGTTACAAACCCTAACTCAGGGTTTTATGTTTGATCTGGGTTGTTGTATGTTTTGGTTGTATTTACATTCGCCATGACTATGCTGGTCTCTGTATATGTAAGGGAACTCGGCCCTACTGACTCTAGCTATAAATTTCTATTCTGGACAATGTAAATGAAATTTGTTTTGATGAAAAAGATGTATGGTAATTGTTACCTGTGGTACCTTCGCTCGTCTTTCGGTTACGTTGTTGGGCATTCGAACTTATTTCCTTTTCTTTCATTTACATTGCTGTGCGTTGAACGTATTTGCTTATCCTTAGTTATGTTGCTGTGCGCTTGTACGTAAGCGTGACTGGTTGTCTTATGACTTGGAATTTGTTTAAGATTCTCTCTGCTTGTCTGAAATTTAACTGTAACTTATGCTTGTACAGTAGCCATGATAGTATGCTAATTTATAATGATACAATGGTCTGTTAAGTGATGAAAATATGAATGAAAGATCAACAGATAATTATGTAGGCAATTTCGATGGACAGTACTTCTCTAGTTTTGAATGCTTGATAGTTTCTATTAATGAATTTACTCAACTTCTTCTCTTTATGAACTGAACCCTTCTCTGTTACATGTCTTTTGGCTTTATAGCCCTCTATTTGCAGTTGATGCTAGCATTTGGTTTAACTGTTACAAAAAATAGTTACATAACTTCTATTTCTTTCCATCACTACAGTTATCTGGCATTCCAAGACTTGTAGGAACAGTTGATGGTTATTTTTCTAATTACTTTAAACTACCTTTTAATTAAAAACCGAACTACAGTAATCCTTAAACTGAAAAATAAAAAGACACCTAGCTTTTGCTGATTTGTAAAATAAAATAAAAGAAAAATTATCCTCCATATAATTTGACAATTCAATAAACTCTCGCTTGTGAACCTGGTTGGAGTCCTTTCTGTCTCGTCACAGTGAGTTGGATGCTCCTGCATCATTTTATTTGAGAAAGAGCATTGTATTGTTGGTGTAATCTTGCTATTCCATGAGGTGAAGAGGGCTTTGATGCTGGGAGGATGATGCTAGATCAGACAACTGGGTTGTAATTCTCCCTTCTATTTAATAAAGTTCTTCGAGTTTTCTTCCATATAACTATGCAATTGTGAATGTTATTATTTATGAATGTCATTGTATGTTCATTATATTTATTTTTTGTAATTCTTATGATATAATAGATCAAGATGCCTTGACGGTTCTTTGTTATTGTGTTTCTACAAGTACTCTCCAAGTGGGATAAGTATGTAGAGGAGTTGCAAGCTCTGTCAAGGGGGGAGAGATCAAGCAAGGAGTCAAGCGAAATATCCAGGTTGGTTCCTTTGTCTTTTTCGTATCTATTATACATAGAAGAAATCACTATTTTCTTTGGACTGTTGTTTCTAGGGTAGCTACCAAACCTAGAGGGCTAGTCGATCGAAAAGACACTAATTTTCCCAGAAACACTCCTGAAGCACAACACCATAATCTGAAGGCCACATTTCATCCAATTTTCATATTGGACCCATCAACAACATTGAAGCAAAAAATTAATCACCACTGCAATACACCCATAAACTACACTTGCATCATCAATCTTTGAATCACCCAATACTGAAACACTGAAACCCTCTCAACAAAACACAATCACCAAAACACAGAGCAGACCACAAAATTCTGCAACAACAACGAGATCCAGCTGCAACTTCAAATATCATACTTCAAACTATATATGATACTTTGATGAGCCGAACCGGCATGTATATGCGCTTTTACTAAAGGGAACTTGTGTACAAATCTGCAAATATTTACCCATAGCTTTGCAACTATTCCAGACATTAGTCATACCCAGATCATAACATTTATACAATAAAACATGCGTCAGTAATTTAGATCTAGTCTATCCATGATCAAACCACATAATGATAATACATTCCAAGCCTTATGATCTGGATCCATCATCCATCATCAACCGCATAGGTGCATCCTTGGATCAGATCAAGCAAAGCATCACAAACCCATAGCCAGCACACTAGATCTCACACTTCATCAGATATTCATCACTTACACACTTGCACTTTGGCCTAATCATCTTCTTCTCCTTATATAGGTTTAGGCTTCTCTCAATACCATGGTCCAAAACCACGTAGGACCAATTCATTGGACCTAATACCTAGGGTCAATACCTCGGACCAAATACCATGGATCAATACCAAAATACCATGGACTAAATACCATGGACCAAAACTTAGTTTTCCAACATGTATGCACCTTTCCTTTTGTGAAAGTGCATGTGTACGTTATATGTGCCTTTGTATACAGTGATCTTGCATGTATATGTGACTTGGTATATAGTGAACCTACGTATACATTTTCATATACTCGACTCCGTATATAGTGAACCTGCATATACCTTTCTTTCTTCATTCTTGTTGTTTACCTACTATACTGTGATATTTCATTGAGAGAGTTGCCATCAAGGACAACATTTGTGTCATACCTGTATCATAATGCCAACAAGACAAAATTTAAATCTAAGGAAGGCCTTTTTGAATGGTTGGTTATGCCCTTCAGGTTGACAAATGCCCATGCTACTTTTATGAGGCTAATGGTTGACATGTTGCAGTCCTTTACCAACTCGTTCATGGTGTTTTATATGGACGACATTCTCATCTTCAACAAGAGTTGGGAAGAACACTTGCAACACATTCGACAGGTCCTTCAAAGCCTTCGGTAGCACAAATTGTGTTCAAAATTGGAGAAATGCACTTTTGGCATGAGTTAGGTCCAATACTTTGGTTACATCATAGGTGAGCATGGAATGCATGTGGACTAGACCAAGATCCAAGTCATTTGGGATTGGCCAGCCTTGACCACTCTAATGGAGCTTCACAGTTTTTTGGGCCTTGCAAATTTCTTTTGGAGGTTCATGATGGGACTCTCCTATATCACTTAGCCTTTGGGTCATATTACTAAGGGCGGGGAAAAATAAAAGTTTTCCTGGTCCAAGTCCCAATAGAAGGCGGTTGTTGAGATGAAGCACTGCCTCTATTCTGCACCTATACTCACACTGCCAGAACTGCAACAACCATTTGAAATCACGATAGATGCCTTAGACTATTCTCTTAGTTCAATCCTCACCTAGCATGGGCATCTAGTGGCCTATCATAGTGAGACACTTTCCAATACAATTCAGAAGTACCCCATCTAGGATAAAGAGATGTATTTCATCATGTAGGCTTGCTAAAAATGGAAGCACCTCATTTTGGGGAAGGAGATGATCATCCACACTGATAACCAATGTCTTCAATTTATACAGACACATGAGAAGTTACATAATGATATCCATCATAAGTGGTCTACATATTTGAAAAGATTCCATTTGAACATTAAATACAAAAAGGGTAGAACCAATCATGTCGCAAACTACCTCAACCTACCCCCAGTTGAATCACTTACTACTGTTCTCAACTCTTGTGGTCACGCTACCTCTGGGTGGTTGCAGCTATACAAAAATGATTCGAATTTTTCCTCGACATACCAGATGCTAATTGCTGGCAAGAAATTTCTTGATTTCCGCCTCTAGGATACATTATTATGCTACCTATGCCACCTTTTTGTTCCTTCAAGCAAATGTGCCAAGTTGATTTGGGAGGCGCACTACAATCGATTCGTAGGACACTTTGGTGTGGAGAAAAGTGTGGCTTTACTACAAAAATACTTTGATTGGCCCAAACTTTGACTAGATGATGGGAAATATATCAGATCCTCCATTGCTTGTGCCATCACAAAGCCAACCATCAATAAACAAGGCCTGTACACTCCTCTTCCTACTCTGGGCCAAGCATGGGAATCCATCTCCATGGACTATATGTCTAGCCTCCCTTCTACCAAGCATGGTAATGACTGTGTATTTGTGGTCATGGATAGATTTTCTAAGATGGCTATATTGGCAGCCTGCAGGAAGAGTATCATAGCATAGGACACTACCCAAAATCTTCTTTGAATGAGTATTGGTAAATTTTGGGATCCCGCGGACCATTATATCAAATCGGGATAGCAGGTTCCTAATCACATTTTGATCAAGCCTTTGGACACTATTCGACAACAAGCTCACCAAATCGACTGCCTTCCATCCCTAGACTAATGGCCAGATGGAGGTCATCAATAGGATGGCAGTGAACATACTCCACATGTATAATTTCAAGCATCCTTGAACCTAGGATGAGAGCCTTCCATATGTGTATCACAATTATAATAGATCTCTCCATAGCTTGAATGGTTTTAGTCCCTTTCAAGTGGGTCTAATATTCCAACGATTGTATCTGATTGATGTTGCCATGCCTCATGCGACTACACAAACATAATCCACACATGTACTATCCAAGGTTGATAAAGTAACCAGATTTATTGAATGCATCTAACACATCCTCCAGCAAGTTCAAGACATCTTGTACAAGTCAAATGCCAAGTACAAGCAGTGACATGATCAACATCGGGTGCCACACGAGTTTCAGGTGGGCGACAAAGTGTTGTTGCATTTGCAGAAAGAATGCCTTATCGAAGCCCATTGGAAGCTCATACCACTCCAATATTGTCCATACACCCTTACCAAGGCTATGGGAGGCAATTATTTTGAGCTCAGCATTCCCCCATCCCTTGGGCTACACCCAGTGGTCATTGTGGACCACCTTCAACCATACTTCCTACCATTGTTGGACACATTAGACATTACAGAACATATCACACCAACAGAGTTAAACCCAGATTAAATGGAACAAGCCACAACTGATCAAATTATGGACACACAGGTTAGGAATAATTGCCAGCAAAAGATCCAACTATATCTAGTTTTCAAAGCTGGCTAACTCTTGCACCAAGGGAAGTGGCTCACTGGGGACTAGGTTCAATAGAAATTTCCTCACCTCATGGAGGCCCTGCACACAATGGGGACCATTACTTCCTAATGGGGGAGGAATGATCCAGGTGGGTATTAGTGGCCACCCATCCATCCCACCTACACCTCTAGTTAGTTTCATGTGTTTCCTTGTTTATTTCAGCATTTACTATTTTTAGCAGTTTTTCAGGTCCTGAACTTTCGGAGTAGCTTTGACCCCCTAAATGGTGTTTTTTTGAGGTCCACTACAGGCTCGTAATTGAAGGCAAGAACTTGCAACAAATATTATATTACTTGGAGAGACATTTCCAAAAAGGTATTGTGCGCGCCAAATGGAGATAATATGACCAAGTTATGACCCTAGGAAGTTGGCTACCCAACTAACCCCAACGAGGCCCATGGACTCTTAGCATTACATCTCCTCTAGTTAGGATTTTGGTTGTTTAAGGTTTTCTAATGTTTTTCAATAATAAATAGGCCCTTGAGCCTCACTTCAACACAGTTTGGAGGCATGTAGTTGTCACATGTCTTCTCAGAGATTAGCTACCATCGCCCGAGCTAATCTTATTTCCATTATGTTTCTAATCATATTTCATTATTTGATAGTAATGAAATGAAGTGTTATTTCTGTTACATCTTTGTATTTATGGTTATATCTGTAATTTTTTGTGTTCTTGGTTAAATTTTGATCACACTTCCACCCTAATCAAAGTCTATGAATTCAATTAGCTTGACTTCCATACTATCATACTTTAGGCAGTGATGTATTGTGCCACGAAGATACCATTATATATATTTGGTAGCTATCCAGTGATCATGACAAGGATCCAATTGAAACTGACTAAGAATTTTCATTGCAAAACATATATCTAGCATAGTATTTACCAGATACATCAAGGAACCCACCAACTGATGATATGAGCTAGGATCCACGAGACTAGAGTTGGAGCTCCTGACATTCTTGAGGTTGGTGATCATAGGAGTAACCATCGGCTTGGATTCCATCATTCCAAATTTATGCAATAACTTGATGACATACTTTCCTTGCCCAAAATATGTCACTCCAGGTCTCTGCCATACTTCTAGACCTAGGTAGTAATGCATCAACCCTAGATCTTTCATCTCAAATTCAGCTGCCAACATCTTCTTACATTCTTGAATTCTTCATTCTACACTAGTGATGAATAGATCATCCACATATAGTAGAATAATGACGGGCTCATTATTCATGACCTTGATATATAAATTCAGATAAAAAAATATTCTTCGTGAACCCAATTCTGGGAAGATATGCATCCATCCTTGCAAACCATGTTGTTGGTGCTTGCTTCAATCGATATAAGGCCTTCTTGAGTCTAGAAACATTAGAGTCCTTTATATTCACTTCAAATCCTTCAAGTTGTTCAATGTACACTTCCTTGTCAATGGTCCCATTCAGAAATGTGATCTTAACATCCATTTGATGGATATTCCACCTCATTGTAGCAAACAATGAAACTAACGATCTAATGGTAGTGTACCTTGCTATAGGTACAAAGGCTTTTTCAAAGTCAATGCCTTGTTTTTGAGAGAAACCCCTTGCGACCCTTTCTTTTACTTGTCTATACTTCAATCAACAACATGTTTGATATTATAGATCCACTTTGATGTGACAACCGATTTTCCTGTAGGTTTGGTAACAATTTCCCAAACCCCATTCTTCATGATGGATTGAGATTAGCTTTCTTTCAAACCTCTTCATGCTCAAATTCATAAAATGTAGATGGTTTGGCTTCAATCAACTTTGTCATATATGAAACATAACCAGAATACCTTTTTGGTTTCTTACTTTCCCTAGAGGACCATTTTGTAGCTTCATGTCCTTAAACATCTTCTAATGTAGCCCTCAACCAATTTGGACTCTTCCTCATGGTTTGGATAGCCACCAATTGAATAGGCTCACTTGGTCCTTCTTCTTCATCATTTCTAGTAGATTTCTCATGATGTACTTCATCTTCTTCAAATACAGGAAATTCTTCATCATTAGAACCAATAGGAATATCCTTTGATTTATTTTAAGCTTGATTCTCATAAAATATGACATCCCTTCTTACTTCAATGTGTCTTCCTTCCTCTATGTAAATTCTATATTCTTTTGAGGAAATACTATAACCAATGAATATTCCCTTGATTCTTATTGAGTCCAATTTATTTTTCTTATCTTTCAGAACATGGATATATGCTATAACTCCAAATATATGGAGATGATCCACACTCATCTAATTTCTTGTGAATACTTCTTCGGGTGTAGTATTATAAAGATACTTATGAGGACTTATATTTTTAACGTATATTGTAGTGATCATTGCTTCACCCCATAAGAACTTCAGTAGATCCTAATCAAGGAGCATAGTTCGAATTTCTTATTCAATTGACCTATTATTCCTTTCAGCCAATCCATTTTTTTCAGGATAGTAGGTAAAAATGAGCTCCCTCTTAATACCTTCATCCTTACAATATGCAATTAACTCTTTAGAGGTGTATTCCCTGCCATTTTCATACCTTAGAGTCTTTATCATATTTTCAGTTAGCGTTTCCACCTCGGTCCTAAACTCCTTGAATTTTTCAAATACTTCATCTTTAGTTTTGAGTAGGTAGATCCATGTCTTCCTTGAATGGCCATCAATTAATGTTACATAATAGAGATGTCTTCCAAGTTTTTTTTGAGAAATGGGCCTGCATACATCGAAATGGATGATATCTATTATTTCTTTAGATCTAGACTCGCTATGATGAAAGGGCTTTCTAGTATGCTTCCCCAAAGAGCATCCCTTGCACACACCTCCATGATCTAACTTCATATCAGGAATACCATGAACTAATTGACTAAGAGTAGGGATGACCCAATAATGAATATGACCATACCTTCAATGCCATAGTTCAATGGGACTTATTTCCATATGAAACAAATCTTGAGGAGATGGAGTGACAACCCGCTTTCATAAACTCAAACCCTAGCTTTGTCAATACTAGAGTTCTTTCCCCAAACCAATACTTTTCTATAAACAAAAGAAATTCTTCCCCCTTTATCTTCTAAACAAGAAATAGAAAGTAAATTATTTCCAAACTTGGAACATAGGGAATGTTGTTGAGATGTAGCTTCGATCCATTATCCAGCTTCAGTGATCTAGATCCCAGGCCTCTAACCACATAGATTTTGTTCTCACCCAATTCCACTACATGAAAGGATGAGTCCTTTGATATTGTGTGAAGTTTCTTGCTTTCACCTATCATGTGTCTCAATGCTCCACTATCAATAATCCATGCATTATCATTAGTAAGAGAGCCTGTGAGGGAAGCCAAGAATCCTTGACTCTTGACTTTGTTGAATAAGTAGTAGATGATCTTCTTAACCCATATACCAATAGAGTTGAAACCCAATATTATGTATTTCACCATAGAGACAGAATCCATGCCAACAAAGTGATCCTCGACTTCTCTGACTTCCCCTGACCTTAGCTCTGAAACCATGTTGGAAAATCAAATAAATTATATTAGGGTTTGATTCTCCTTTCTTGATAATTACTTGTGAGTGTGTTGGTTTCTTTTAGTTATTTATTATCTTATCTTTCATCAAGAAATTATATATATATGAAGATAAAAGAACAAGATACACAAGATATAGGCACATGCAAGGGAAAAACCCCCCTCGAGGGGAAAACCTAGTCAACATAATTCTTCTTTTCAATAATATTCTTTGAGACTCTTTACCCTAGACGAACACCAAAATTTCCCTCCACACCATGTCAGCCTCTATGATTTTTGACCACATCCAACAACTTTCACTAGGAAGTAACTTCCAACAACATGTAGCTTCCAGCAATAGCAAAATCTTAGGAGACTTCGATATCTCAATCCAAACTAAAAAACAAAGAGAGAGAGAGAGAGAGAGAGAGAGAGAGAGAGAGGCACCAAAAACTTGATTTTCTTATTCTCTAGAGACTCCCCCAAACTCAAACTTATTCTGTCCAACCGGGAAAATACTTTGCACTTCTCCATCTCTTCTTGAGATGTTGAACTTCCTTGAGAGTGAGTGCTCCAAATGAATTCAATCTCCTTCAATATATAGGCTTCTTGTGGGTTGAATGGGGGTCTATAAGCTAACTTGACCTTCCTTAGGCCAACATGATGTGGAGGGTTCATAATTCATATTTGACTTGATACAAAACCTTTTTACATGATTCGAAATCCCAAGAAGGGTTTCTTTGAATATACAATGACTCTATAAACTCAATATTAATCCTAGGAGTCCACAATGGGGACTTTGACTAATATAATTATGACCCAAGCATGAAACCCATGTTTTAATAAGTCAATGTTAATATAATAAAAAATATTTTCTTTATTCTTTTGATAAGTACATTACATAATGACTCAAGTACATTATTGAAGACCAAACATAGTTACATTTTCTAACAAATCCCTCTAAGGAAGAAGCAATGAAACAGGAAATCAATAAAATCCACAAAGTTGTGTTCATCTATCCTATCACTTACACATCTTGGGTTTCTAACCTAGTAGCCATAATGAAAAAATAGGGCACCATTCATGTTTGTATTGATTTCTGAGATCAGAACAAAGCTTGTCCCAAAGATAATTACCCTAAGCCATTCATCGACCAAGTCATCGATGCTTGTGCCCATCATGAGGCCCTATCCTTCATGGACAGGTTCTTTGGATATAACCAGACTTAGATTCACCATATGAAACTGTACAAAACCACATTCACAACCCCTTGGGTTAAATTCACATTCCAAGCTATGCCTTTTAGTCTTAAAAATTTTGTCACCACCTTCCAACGGGCCATGAATTACATCTTCCATGATTTGGCTCATCTTATCCTATCTTATTTGTATGAATTTACAATATGATCCAAGAAATGTGCTAACTATTTGGTGGATGTTCACATGGTATTTCAGAGATGTCGACAATATAACCTATTCTTGAACCCTCTCAAGTGTGTATTCTTTGTCAATGTCAGAAGACTACTAGAATTTATAGTTTCCTAGAAAGGTATTAGAGTTGATCCTCTCAAAGTACAAGTCATTAAGGAAATACAACCTCCAAGAACATTGAAAAAATTACAAAGCTTGCAGGGTAAGGCTAATTTCTTACCATGCTTTGTCCCTGATTATGCTACTTGCGCACAAGGTTTTTTGCACCTCCTTCATTAGAATATTCTCTTCCATCAAGTTATTCGACTAAAAAAATCATTTGAAGCTTTAAAAGATGCATTATCTCAAGCTCCTTTGATTAGCCCACCTAACCATAATAAAGAGTATACCCTATATCTATCAGTATAAAATGTATCCATTGCTGGGGTATTAGTCCAGAATGGACCAGATAACAAGGAGCACGTAATTTATTACATCAAAAAGAAATTATATTGGCTTGCATTGAACTATGAACCATAAGAAAAAACTACCTTAGCTCTAGTACATTCTGTACAGAAGCTTTGACATTATATCATCCTTCAGACCACCACTGTAATAAAATCTATTAACCCCATGAAGTATATACTCACTCATCATATGATGTACCACAAATACGCTCGATGGATTGTTATTCTCCAAGAATCTAATATATAGTTTAATTCTCCTAAAAGAAAATAGGTGCTCATCCTCACCGTGTTCATCACAGATCGTCCAACAGAGACCCAAGGATATCCCGTTAATGATTCTCTTCCCAATGAACATCCATTTTAAGTATCAATAGATGACCGCTAGAACAGTGATATCCTCTTCCTTTTATCAACTAAAAAATTCAAACCCCAACTTAATCGTGACAATCAGAGGTGCATTCACCACCAGGCCCCTTGTTACCTTCTTTTGGGGCATGTCCTCTATTGGTGGGAATCAAAACTATCCTTCCTAGGTGCCTCACTCACAAACAAGTCGAGAAAGTCTAAAATGATTGCCACAGTGGGGCTTTCAGTGGCCACCTCTCGGGGATGGCCACTGCTCATAAATCCTTGCATGTCTGTTATTTATGGCCCACCCTTTTATATGATTTCATACAGGCAGTCAAAATATGTGAGTGATGTCAAAAATATGCTAATAAGGTGCAAGAAATATCGGCTCCCCTAGATCCAGTCATAAGGTCAACCCCTTCTGCAAATGGGGCATATACTTCATGACCTATAATCCCCCATCATATGATAATCATAAGTACATTCATTTTAACCATATTCCATCAAGACAAGACCATATCAATCTCATAAGTATACCTCTAACATCAACGTTACCATTATTTTCATGATCAATGAGATCAAGTTAGGTCATTTAATAAAAATTTACCCAAAAAACAAGTGTCTATCTCCCTTTCCATATGCTTTCATTATGATTATCACAAGCATTACCAATAGTATCATGTATAAGATTCAATGATCTATCCTTCTATATGAAATCCATCATTAAAAGTAGCAATAGTATCATTTACTAGGGTCAAAGTGCTACCCTTCCTTATAGAACCAAGACGTCTAACAGATCGATGTTAGCCAATCATCATGTGTATCAATGTATCAATATTAGATAACCTCATAGAATTTAAGAAGATCACAATCTTCAACGCCAAGTGCATCATTTCATCATAATAAACATAGATCCAAGTCACTTTCATATGCATGTATGAACCATCAAATATAGAGACATTATCATAATGTCTTAGGGCTTACCTAGCCATCAATGTTATTGCTTAAATACAACATACCATGCATACCTTATGGTATTCAAATACCTATGCACCTTATCATAGGAAGCTTGTAGTGCTTGTCACCTTTTCATCAAGTACCTCTTTACCTCTTTCCAGATCTATCTTTTCTTTCCTACATCTCAATTGATCCTCAAGAAGTATCTACTGATCACATCTAATCAAGGAGGTTAGAAACATCCATATACTCAAATACATAAGTAGGAAGTATAATAAATAAACATAATCATTAGATCCATAGGTCTAAAAAAAAGTAAATGGCATCATAAGTCAAGAAATACTTATCTTCAATGAGATGTAATCCTTTCCCTCTTGAAACAATATTCAAGATCTATCAATGTACATGGTCCATATACCAATGTTTCCTTCAATTATCCAACCAGGTCTACTAGGGATTATCCCATTTATGGCTTCATTAAATCTTTGTCAGGAACCTGAGCATCTTCACATTGACCAGCTAGGTTCCATATCTCATATTGTTTCCATAAACCATGTTTTTCTCTCCAACCCTAACCTCATAGAGTTCATTAAACCCTAATATCCAAGTTGCGTAGGGTTTTCTTCAAACCCTAGAATTATTTTAGTCCACTACCATATTCTTTTTCTTCCATCAAAGGTGTCATCATTGGGGTGATCTCCATGGATTTTCTTTAGCCCACCTTTGATTCCATGTTAATTTTTCATAGGGCTACATTGTTTTTTGCTTTGATAATTACATTTCTTCATTAATACATTAAGTTCACCGCATATCATTATTACATTATTCAGATCTACACCATCAACATATGAAATTATATAGAAATAACAAAATCATCATCATCAATGCAGTGGAACATAAAGGAATAATAGAAGAAAATCATGCACACATAGAGACACTAGGATTGGTACGAAACTAGGGAAAAACCCACTATGGGGAAAACCATTGTAAATCTTATTCTTCTAGATCTTCATCAAATGATTAAAAAAAATATACAATGATCCATAACTTTATATATGCAAAAAAACAACTATGATATCCATGAAACAAAACTAATAATGCTCATAATCACAACCTTGATTCTGAGGATTGTAGTGTGTTGTCACTGACTGTAGTCAATTGCTAGATATTGATTTCACTGTGTTCAACATTGACGAACACTGCTATCACTAAGAGAAATCTTAGAATACTAAAAAATCATATTTGAGTCTCAGATGTAGGGAGGAGGGTATGTGTGAGCCTCTATAGCAATTCTGGGCGCTCTCTACAAAACTGGAAGACTGTGTCTGGAATAGATCTGGACACTCCCAGGTGAACTGGATGAGGGTGTCTAGGGTCAAACATACTAAGATATGTCTCAAACCATGGACGTTCTCATAAGGCTTTTGTGCAAGTGTCTACGGAATCCTGGACACTCTTAGGACCATATTGTGCATGTGTCCAAGGACCAAACTGGATTGTGGAAATGCTAGCCTCTCGGACGCTCCCATAAACACTTTGTGCGAATGTCCAAGAATCCCTAGATGCTCTCATGACCATACTTTTCCAGCATCTAGGAACAAAAAACCGCTATTATGATCCAGCATCCAAGATCAAGAATGCCTAGACATGTGCGAGCTTCGATCCTATAGTTTTAGACCATTTGCATGAGATTTTCTCTATCAAATGTGCATGAACAAAGACAATAACAGAAGAGAAGATAGCTTGATCAAATGTGTCCACATGAACTTGAGGTATATTTTAATTATAGGCTTTCATGAGGGCCCACTTGGGGTTAAGGCTGACCTGTCCAATTGTACATGTGCTTAGGGCTGACCTAACCCAATAAACATGAGTGAATAAATAAATTCAAAAACCAAGCTTCATTTGTCCAAATAAGGTGATATTTAGGTCGATTTGGTCCTCTCGAAAAGAGGAATATATTGAAATTATTGTCTTCATCACATGAGTTATCCACAATGGAATTTGACCACAATTGAAAAAATTAACACTCCCTCTCAACTAGGGAGAATTCCACTTTCCAATTTCTATCCATCAATCAATATGTCATTCTGGAACCTTGAAGTGTCATAACATATCATCCTTGATAATCTCTATCATGTAGTCATAATTCCATGACCACCTCAAGTATCTCATCATTAAAAATCATCAATGGACATCTTGATCCATCTCTTTCTTATTCCTTCTTATCTCTTGATTGTCCCTACCTGTATGTTGAATATTATCGAATCTAGAAGAAGAAGAATATGTTACCAAAGGGGATATTAAGATACCACCCTCCATCCATCAAGTTGCTACCTAGAATCTCTACTAGTGGGATACTACCTAGAACATCATCATCAATCGTCATCAAAGATCATATCATCAAGGAGCACATCCCAACTTGGAACCACATTGGGGAACACATATCAACCTGAAATATCATGGGGGGAGTTATATATCTACAACCCCATATTTAGAAATAGGATATCAAAACACACATGGGAGCACATCTTGACCCTAGGATCTAATTAGGACCTCAATCTCAACCTGGAATCACATAGGGTTATCTCAACCCATCTTATTGCCTACTGATCTTCCTATTGATGACCCTAAATACTCATGTGGTAGAACACCTGCATCATAATCAACTTGGGTTGTACGCCCAAATTACACTCTCAAATCTTTTGCCAAATGAGGAGCTCTATTCTCAACAAGCCCAACTTGTGGGTATGATGCCAACTACAGTATACTCTACAAAGACCAGACAGGGGAGAAACATTCTCCGGCCTTATGAGGATAGGGGAGAAACATCTTCAACCCTATGAGTAACAGATAGGGGTTATACCCTTTTGTATAGAGTTACCTCAATGCTAGGAGCCTTCTATCTCAATTCCTCACCCTAGGAGCTCAGACAGGGAGGAAGAGTTGGCTTAGTGTTCTCAATCAGTGTTGCTCTCATCATTCTCAAATTTGGTATCAACTTGTCTCAATAATAGTTGTTTCCTGTTCATACAAGACATCAAACCAAATATCATGTCTGAACTTAAATAATCATATAAATCACAAAAGGATACCATAATCATCCTCCCTCTCAAGGAGGTACCAACCACAAGCCTGAGCTTGTTTCGAACAACTGCACTGTCTCAACAAATGAGAGTATCTCAATCTCAACTATAAATATGGGATTTTCTACCAATCGGATCTCACTCTATGTCATCACAATGTATCCATGTAATATCCAGATCATGCTTAGAAAACTCTCTAAGGAGCTTTTTCATCTTGCCTCACAATTAGCCATGATAGCAACATCATGTTCAACCTCAATCATGCTATGGGCCTCTCATCCAAGATATCATGCAGATCTCATACTAAAGAAACATCCAAATGTGCTTAACAATAATCTCTATCAACAATAATACATCCATGCAGTCACATATCATAGGAGAAATATCTCAACCTCAAAAATAAAATATCTCATGTAGATATTTCAAAGGATGCTTGGTGGAAACTTTATCTGACTGAAGCGACTCACTCATGAATTTATTCAGGTTCTATTCACATCATGTATATGTGTGTGTATATATATATATTATATATAATATATATATATATTATATATATATATATATATATATATATATATATATATATAATATATATATATATATAATATATATTATAATATATATGGATTTTCAAAATGGAACATCAATGCTTCAATCAAATGTTGGATGCCATGTCAAGTTCAACAACATCTTGAACTTTAAATCAGAGTATTGAAAGATTTTCATTTTCATAACTCAAAATATTTTTCAATAACTTTGTAGTATATAATTTCTTTCCCAAATTCCACAAATCGATTCATCATGCCATGATACATCATTTCGAGCTTTATAATCTATCTCCCTCTTATTTATATCATGAAAGGCTCATCACCTATTAAGAGTAGACCATTAAGATATAAAACAAAAACCATAACCAAAGTCAAAATCATACCTTGGAACTCATCATCCCGACTTCATTAGATAACTGTCAAATATAGACATATCTATATTAGGGAGCTTGCTTCATGTAATTCTCTAATCATAATTCCTTTCTTAGCCATCCTAATCAGACTTAAATAAATCAATGTTGTACCATCACATTAGCAAAGTCAACTCATTAACTTTTAGAATCCATATCACAACCATTATCTAAGTCATTATTATCATAGTATCAATACTTTCAATTGGGTGACACGGAGAGCTCATATCAAGTTGTGACTTCATTTATTATCATGCCAACAATTTGTCATCAACCATGCATTATCAATCCAAACTTTGTCAAATCATTCTCATAATCATAATACAAGTCATTTATGTCACTAGGTGCAAATGCATACACCAAGGATGAGTAATGTAGGCTCCATGTTCATGTTGAATCACAACTATGAATACCTCAACCATTGTGCTAGGAACAAGGAGGTGAATTTCTAAATACCGACATAGCATTGACATAAGGGAAAATCAAGAATCATCAGATTAAATTATTAGTCATAAGGTTAAGTGCAAATTGATATGGTAAAGAGATTTATAGTCAAAGCATATCTCAATCATGAATTCAAAGTTATTGTCAAGCATCACGGAAAAACAATATTCATCTATATCAATCAGCCAAATCATGGCAAACTCTTGTAGCACAAACATGGTGATATATATATATATATATATATATATACATATATATATGTATGTATGTATGTATATATAATATATATATATATATATATATACATATATATATGTATGTATGTATGTATATCTCAATATAAATATACATATATATAGATACATATATAGATAGAAATATAAATAGAAATATATATCACCTACAAACACATGTTCAGTTTGCATGTTCATGTTATGGAAAACATTTAGGATTTTCCTGCATGCAGATCTTGATGTTATCTCCAACACATTTGTGGTACTGACATCTTCTAGGTGACCATTAGATTTCATGCACAATACTTCATTTTTATGTGATCAACAATTTAACCCAACAACTTCAGAAATCCAATTACGGTGGTAGAATGTGTCAAAGACACCTTGGTCAGAGTTCAGAAAACTTTAGATGATGTCCAACTATAGTCAAACCCCTGGATGCTCCCTTCAGGTTAGCATGGGAGCATATTTAGCTTCCTGGATGCTACTTGGGCCTTACCATGCGTGCATCTAGGGATCATATTTCCCAGTTCTATGCATGTGTCCAGAGCATAAACCCTAATTTATGTACAAGTTTCAGATCTGAGACTTTACTACAGTTCAATAATGTCATATAGATCATACTTAAACAATACATAAAGAAGAAACTAATGTGAGTAAGAAGCTTGAGAAGAGACTCTTCCTCTGACTGGAAGTCTACTTCATTCATCTTCACTCATGTCATCAACCTGTCTATACTATAGTCAGGCAACAACATATCTGTTAGATGATAAACATATATCTATCATGGCTATGACATCAATATTTCATCAAAGGTTAGACTCAAAGCAGCATATATATGCAACATCATATCTCAAAGATTATGAGCACTTTCTATCAGGTCACTTCATCAAGTTAGGACATTCATTTTGACCATATGACATCAGGACAAGACCACGGGTAGTGAGAGATCTAGACTATCAATCTCATAGTTATACCTCTAACATCAAGGTTACCATGCGTATCATGATCAATGAGATCAAGTTAGGCCATTCAATAAAACTTAATCAAAACAAAAAGAGTGTCAATCTCTTTTTCCGTATAATTTCATCGTGCTTATCATAAGCATTACTAGTAGTATCATGTATAAGAGTCAATGAGCTATCCTTCTATATGAAATCCATCATGAAAAGTATCAAGAGTATAATTTACTAGAGTCAAGGTGCCAACCTTCCTTATAGGATCAAGATTTCCAACGGATGGATGTTATCCAATCATCAAGTGTATCAATGTATCAATATTAGATAGCCTCATATAATTCAAGAAGATCAAAATGTTCAACACTAGGTGCATCATTTCATCATAGGAAACATAGATCCAAGTTGCTTTCATATGCATGTATGAGTCATCAAAGAAAGAGACATTCTCATCATGTCTTAGGGCTTACCTTGCCATCAATTATATTGCTAAAATACAACATACCATGCATACCTTATGGTATTCAAATACCTATGCACCTTCTCATAAGCAAATTTTTGTGCTTGTCACCTTTTCATCAAGTACTTCTTTATCTCTTTCTAGATCTAGATTTTATTTCCTACATCTCAAATGATCCTCAAGAAGGATTTAATCATCACATCTCATCAAGGAATTCAGAAATATCCATATACAAAAATAAATATGTAGGAAGTATAAGAAATAAGCATAATCAACAGATCCATAGGTCTAAACAAAAGTAAGAGGCATCCTAAGTCAAGAGATAATTATCTTCAACAATGATATGTGATCCTTTCCCTCTTGAACCAATCTTCAAGAGATATCAATGTCCATGGTCCATATACCAATGTTTCCTTCAATTATCCAACCAAGTCTGCTAGGGATTATCCCATCTAGGGCTTCATCAAATCTTTGTCAAGAGCTCAAGCATCTTCACA
Source organism: Pinus taeda (assembly GCA_000404065.3). NCBI lineage: Eukaryota > Viridiplantae > Streptophyta > Pinopsida > Pinales > Pinaceae > Pinus > Pinus taeda. Next base: position 135,867 of record APFE031179159.1, on the reverse strand, counting down.
TCGACCAACTAGGTTCCCATATCTCATATTGTTTCCATAAACCATGGTTTTCTCTCCAACCCTAACCTCGTAGAATTCATCAAGCTATAATAGTCAATTTGCCTAGGGTTTTCTTCAAACCTTAGAATTCTTTTAGATCTCTACCATCTTCTTCTATCTTCCATCAAAGGTGTCATCATTGGGGTGGTATCCATGGATTTTCTTTAGCCCAAATCTAATCCCATGTTAATTTTTCATAGGGCTACATTGTTCTTTTCTTTGATAATTGCATCTATTCATTAATAAATTAAGTTCACCCCATATCATCATTACATTATTCAGATATACACCATCAACATATGAAATTATATAGAAAGAGCAACATCATCATCACCAATGTAGCGAAACATAAAGGAATAATAGAACAAAAGCGTGCACACATAGAGACACCAGGATTGGTATGAGACCAGGGAAAAACCCACTATGAGGAAAACCTTTGCAAATATTATTCTTCTTATATCGTCATCAAATGATTCAAAAAAAGAGAGTAAAATGACCCATAACTTTATCTGTGCAACAAAAGACCTATGATATCCATGAAACATATCTAATCATGCTTATAATCACAACCCTAATTCTGAGGACAATAGTGTGTTGTCACTAACTGTAGTCAACTTTTGTCATTGTGTAAACAATGTTGTCACTGAGAGGAATCTTCAAAATACTAAATTTGACTCCAAGACAGGAGGAGGAGGTGTTTTTTGAAGGGAGGAGGAGACACTCTCTGTAGAACTAGAAGACTACGTCTAGAACAGATATGGACTCTCCCAAGTGAATTGAACGAGGGCGTCCAAGGTAAAACATACTCAGATCTTCCTCAAACCATGGAAGTTATCATAACTCTTCTATTTGAGCATCTATGGAAACTTGGATACTCTCTAGACCATATTGTTCATGCATTCGGGGACCAAACTGGACTATGAAAACCCTAGCCTCCGAGACTCTCCCTTAAACAATATGTTCCAATGTAAAAGACTCCCAGGATGCTCTCATGACCATATTTTTCCCATCTCCAGGGATGAAAAACGTTTGTTATGATAGAACGTATGAGATCCAAAAACCCTAGACATGTGCAAGCTTCGACCTTGTAGTTTAAGACCCTTTGAACGAGCTTAACTCTATCAGACCTGTGTGAACCAAGACAATAAGAGAAGAGAATATGGCTTCATCAAATGTTTCCAAATGAACTTGAGGTATATTCTATTTATAGGCTTTCATGAGGGTCCACTTGTGGCTGAGGGTGACCTGTCCAATTGTACATGTGCTTAGGGTTGACCTAACCCAATATACATGAGTGAATAAATAAATTCAAAAACCAACTTTTGCATGTCCAGATAAGGTCATCTTTAGATCGATTTTGGTCCTCTCGAAAAGAAGAATCTATTGAAATTATTATATTCATCATATGAGTTGTCAAAAGTGGAACTTTATTGCAATATCAATAATTAAAATGGTTTTAATTGACTATTTAACCAAATGGGCAGAAGCAATGCCCACATATAATAACATCGCATAAACTGCTACACGATTTTTCTTTAACCATGTCATAACATGGTTTGGTGTTCCCAAGGAGTTGGTTTTTGACCATGGTAAACATTTTTAGAACTAAATATTTCAATAGTCATCCCAACGCCTTGGTTTCTCTCATGAATTTTCTTCCCCATACTACCCTTAGCCCAACAATCAGGTAGAAGTCATCAACGAAGTTCTCAAAACAATGTTGCAGTATATGGTGAAAAATCACAAAACTAATTAGCACCACATGGTGTTCTCATCCCTATGAGCATACCAAACAATGGTTAAGGCATCTATATGGTTCATACCCTTCCACCTAGTATATGGGGTTGAAGTTGTACCTCCCATTGAGTGTGAGATCCCTACCTTACACCCTGCCATCGAACTTCTTAGTGACACTAAACCTTTAGAAAAAAGGTTCGTACAACTGGAGATTTTCGATGAAAGTATATGAGAATATCTCTAGAATGACCAAGCACACAAAATGAGGGTCAAAGCCTCATTTTAGCACAACATCACCTGTTGGACATTTACCGAAGGAGAGTTAGTCGTCCGTTACGATGTTGCCCAATAAGCGGTAGGACCTAGGATGTTCAAGGCAATATGGAAGAGCCCACACATTATCAAACATCCCCTCCTCAAGGGGGCATACATCTTATCAAATCCCGATGGGACTTGCTTAGAAAATCATGTCAATGGTATCTACCTCAAAAACTTTCACCCATAAAAATGCTCGAGTATCCCTAGAATGTACATGTACGCACCATGAATTATTTTTTTATGATGATCACCTCATCATGTACCCACTCTAAAATTCACTCTCCCATCATGTGCCACAAATGGATCATCTACTCGCCTATCATTATAGATTCGTTGATGGTGCTTCTTGATAGTAACAAAACCTAGCTATCACAACTTAGGCCATATAATCTCCTAACTAGACACCTTGTCTCTTTAATGGACTTTGTATTGGGTCAACCACCAAAATTCAAGATGAATATGAAGTTTTCATAGCTCTCTTCGCCTATGCCTCCCATATAGGTATCAGTCACCTGCATGTATTCCTTGATTCCCAACTAGTTGTATCACATTTGGACAAAACCTTTCAAGTTCATGATTCACGCCTTTTACGAAAGTATCTGCATGCAAAAAGGTTAGCTTGAAATATTGATCATATCACATTTACACATATACCAAGGGATCAAAATCATATAGTTGATTGCATAGTTAGTCAAGTCCTAGACTGGCATGTGTCACATATATATAACCATCAAGATACATAAAACATAAGCATAATATCCATCTCAAAGATATGCATAAATACATTAAATGTATAGATTCATAATAAAAATCATGGGAGCCGCAAAAAATTCTCATATTTTATATACATATCAAAAAATATATGAGTACAAAAAATAGTTGTACATCTACTACCTCATGGCTAGGAAAAATAAGTCCCAAAAAATAGGGGAGCAACCTCATAATGTGTTCTTGCCTTGGTACATACATCTAGGCATATACATCTAGGTTCGGGGCCCTCCCACCCTCTCCTTAGGACCAATCTTTGCATCGGGTGCCAAAATCGGACTGCCGGTGGCCACTGCCATCGCAATGCACCAAAGAAATGGTTGGCATGCCTGAGCACATGCCATCTGCATCACCACCTCCCCTAATCTTGCCCAAACATCCTCAGACATCCCCCTGGTCAAGGCCTCAACTTAACCCCAAGCATCCTCATAGTCTTGTAGCCCCACCACCAAAATTGTTGACTGAGCCTCTACTACCTTTGCATGCTCTCGTAGTCTCCTTATCTCCCTAGTAGCATATGTGTTTGTCCCCTTGCGAAAGGGACCACTAATCTCAAGTCATTTGTGCTCCGCTAGCCTCTCAATACCCTACTCCTCCCGAACATCACACCATCATTGCGACACAACAGGATCATTAGCCACCCTCATATGTTGTGGATCATTGCCTACAAAATAGGAAAGAGGTCGTCCAAGCAACCTCACACCTACAAAAAGGGTTACATGATATCATCATCATATAAAAAACACATCATAAAGCATACACGTCAAAAAACTGAAAAGCATAAATAAAAAAATCACATACTTGCTGCCCCCAAGCATCACCAGGGGGGGAGCCTCACATCTGCATCACCCATAAAGTCTACTCCATGATACAGGAACTCCATAATCATCTGAGGGTTGGACAGAAGCCAACACTCTGCCTTGACATTCTAATAATGCCTCCTTGCACCTCCACCAACCCATGGAAGAACAAGCACCCAACGTCTCATCTTAGGCTCCCTAGTAGGACCTACGAGAATTGTGATAAAAGATTATAGTATCATGAACCTCTCATATAATATGATACAAAAGATTTTAGCATAAAAAAAGCTCTGAGGTGATCCCTATGGTACCTCCATCAACTGGGAGACTATCCCCTTATACATAAAGTTGTCCAAGTCGAAAAAATGTCCTGCCTGTAACCTCTACAACACTGTGAGCACGAGCTGTGATACTCAGTGTGGGGCCATCAAACCTACCAAGCACATCATACGCATGTCTATTTATCCAATAGATGCACGGTGTGTGTGTCTGCCATGCCATAACTAGGCCCGTGCATCTGGTCACTAAGTAGACGTGTCGTCCATGCGTCTGTTATTGAAACATACACATGGACTATGCAACCTGGGGTGACCAAGCCACTCCTTCACCAAAGGAACAACATCGTGGCTTCTGGCTAATCAAACACACTGGTTGGCTGTCAGGCACTTTCCCGCAAAGTCTTTACATGATTCCATTGGACACATGTAGATACTATGCGACTGTCACTTAGTCACCCATGATGTCTAGGATTTTTGACCCTAAAAAAAGGTCATACATGGCACCCCTCTCTAACATACCTAGCCTAGGCTAAAAAATTGAAAAAGTAAAGGTTTAGTGTTCTAACGTTACTGTCCCAACGTGCTACGCTAGTACACTGGTTGAACACAACAGCAAGAAACAACTCCTGGATCAGCTCTAGGGCCCCAAAATGAAAGTTCAAATGAGGTGGCATTGGGCCCACTTTTCTCTATATATCTCCCTTTTCAACATCTTCTCGAGCTTAGTATCTCTTTTCTCAAAATCGTGAGAGACATAAGGATCATAACCACATCATCTTCATCATGGTACCCTCCATTCCATTTCAAACCAAAACTCATTTTTGGACCTGCCACAGGCTCAGAGTACCACTTTTGGTACACCTTATCTTGTTTTTTAATTCATCTGGATCAGTTTCTTTCAGATTATTTATATGATGAAAAAATAAGATTTCACTTGGTGTATTGGATGTTAAATTGCAGGTACATCAACAAACTTTCTGTCAAGTTCAACACCTCAATGGCTAGTAATAGAGAAGGTATCATTCATCACTTATCATGATAGGCTTACCACAAAGCTTTGCATATGCTAACATCATTTCTCATAAATTCACCATAGGGTCCATCATCTCAACCACGTTTACCATCACCTCCCCTTGCAATTTTTAAATGTCCACATTGGTCAATAGAGCCTCCACACTCATGGATCACCTCATGATATAAACCTCCACATACCATTGGGATCCATGACCATATACCTAGGCCTAATAATCACTTCAGATTTCATGCCTTGAAGATCAACCTCATCCTTATTCACTCATTGCTTACCAACCCCATTTCTGAGTCACCCCTTAAATGTTTTGAAAGATCAAGACAGATGCACCCCCACATTCTACATTTGGCCTGCCATTGACACATATTATAATAGACCATCTGCATCACTTCATCCACCTCACCAACCAATGGGGCCCCTGCCTTCAGCAAAAACACCATACCTCCATACAGGTCACCATTCTCATGGGGCACCCATCTCTGTGTCTGTACATCCAAACCACCTTCAAATTCTTTTGGCAAGTGTACAAATATTTTTTTTTAGGAAAAACCTTCTCACCCATATTTTTATATCTTTTTACCTTATGACATTAGCTAGTCACCATTGGTTGGAGCTTGCACATCACCCACATTCATTTACCCTTTTCGCACCAGTCAAAACATACTTACACCCACCCTGGAAATCATACCAACTTCAGGGCCATCCATATTAGTAAAAATGTTTTGATTACCTCCATTTTCATAATAGATCTGAACTCAGGCCAATTGTCCATATCCATTCATATCGTTAGATTTCATTATCATGCCTTTCCTAACCCACAATATTATAGTCTATTTTCACCTTATATCGATTCCCTGAATCAACATGTCAGGAAGTTGATGCTTCTTTCCTATCAACTCCAATACTCATATTCCAAGGTTGAGGCAGTACCTAGGATACTCCTCCCCCCCCCTTGAAGGGATATCCTCACATGGCACAATGGAAATCACTATTTCCCACTGATGTCATTGGTCCCCCTGACATTCGACACCAACAAAAAAATTCATGTCAAGTTGGTATTGTACTTAATGACCATTGCAGTGCTTTCATTTAGTCGAAGACCACTGCATCACTAAGCACCTCATTCAACAATGCTTACATCATGATACAGGGGAGGTACCGAAAGTCAAAGACCAATGCATACCCCAACACCTCATTCAACAATGCTTCACCTTTCTTATGCATGGGGGAACCAAATTCAGTCTATTTGTCAAAGAAATTCCCTTGAGGGCATCAACTGTTATCATCATCATCCATCAACATGTCAACCACCACAATGTTTACTAGATAGAACAATTTCCTATCCGATTGTAATAATTTGTCACTAGTCATCATAACAAGAATGGGACATGTCTGCCTTATATAGACACATTTTTACTTTTTAGGTTTCTTTCAGAGCATGGTTATCCTTTATACTCATCTCAATATCAAGTTATCCTCTTTCTCAGGAAAAAAAAAATAAGTGATGTATTTTGGTTATAAATTTGCTCGTAACCTCATACATTAGGGGGAAATCATTAACACCAAAAAATCGTACACATGTTTGAACAATATAGAAGACGTTAAAAGTCACCCAAGTGAATGCACAAGTGAATATTTCCTCTCTCAAGACATTATGAAGTTCAAAAATTTTAATTTCTCCTAAGGTGCAAAGTTTATGGATTTTAAAAATTGAAGACTTCACAACTATTTCTTCGATAGCCATGCACCAAACAGTGTTTCCTTTGAAATACTTGTGATCGAGAAAATGGATGACTTGGCGAATTCTAGACCACTTCACACACTTGGAGGTGATTCCCTGACAGGGTCTTAGTCCAAGACAGTTGAATTTGAGTTGCATTGAAGATATGCAACCCTTAATGGAATCATCTTGTCCTAATCATGAGTGATTATCATTCATGAACCAAGAGAGGGAATATGGATTCAAAAATTCTATATAAACAGGCCATGCGAGAACCAAAATATGAGACAATATTATGCAAGCAAAATTTCTATCTATGAAACCCATTATTGTTGAAGCAAACAAAGTAAGATCACTATCATGTTGGCCATATTGCTTCTAAGAAATCCATCATCTTAGTGAGAGAAGAAGAGTCCACAATTTTGAGAGTCTTCATACTTCTTTGAGAGAGAGGAGAATCTTATAAAGAGATTGAGGAAAGGAACCTCCTTGTAGAACATTTTTTAGCACCATAGCTCAATGAATTCTTTCAAGTGTTTAGTATTCATCTATTGTATTCAACTTCTACTACCATAAGTCAATAAAGGGAGATTTTTTCCATTATTTTGTTGACTTGTTTTCTCCATTGAGGATTGCTTGTGTATTTGTCTCTTTGTTTTAGTTCATGTTTGTATATGCATTTTTCACTATTTCCAATGCTTTGTTTATCTAAGTCTTTCCAGTAACAGGACCAACTATGCATGCATTCCTTTGCATGTAATAACCAACTACTAAGGAAGTGTCGCTTGGTACAACATTTCCATAAAAAAACTACCACACTATTCATAAACTAAAACAAGTTTTCCTGATGCACATTGTGATGAACCAGCAATCCTATGCTTTGTTTTGTGAATTTGTCTCTTAGGGTCTCAACCCTTGGTTAAGGTATGGATTACTTCGGTGAGCAACAATATATAGTGCATCATTTATATCATGTTCCAAAATCTTTGGATTTACTTTGACCTTAAAGATATTGTAAACAATATGCCTGGATTATGCATTGGGATAAAGACTATACCTAAAGTAAATTGCACATAAATTTTTTTTTGAGAGGATTATAGTCTTAATGCTTGCTTGGATGAAGTTTACTCATTGTAGGATGAAGCCTAATTTACTTTATTTCTATATCTGAAGAAAACTTGCATCCAAGACTAATTGAAAAGGGATTGAAAGTGTGAACTTGAAATTTTTTGAGTAATATATTTATATCTTCATGATTATTTGATATACATGTAGCCTCACTTTGAGAATTGGTTATGAAGGGACAAAGTTTATCCTTGTTTTCATATTGAACATTGTGGAATTTTCATATAATTATATTTTGAACTGACTTGTCTTTTATGGAGACTTGATTCAAAAGGAATTCATGTAGAAGGAAGTTTTGAAGAACAAAAATTTTAGAGTTTATCCTTAAAAAAATTTGGTAAAATATATATATATATATATAGTGAAAATTTGAAATCGAAGCATGTTGCTACAAGTCCTTTCCTTGATTAAATTTTGGTGTTGTATGTTATAACAGTGAATGAAATTTCTAAGGGTTATGCCTTTTCCATATTTTGAGTGGATTTGGTAAAACAAAGGCACAAGTTTCTTCCTTGAATGAGAAGTTCGAGATCTGAATAAAATATTGAGTTTTCATTGTATTTCCCTAATTGTTTTATAAACATCAATGCCACAATAATTCGAGCTTAGGATTGTTTTGTGGAAATAATATAATCATTGAACTATTGACCTATAACTTCTCTAAGTGATTGTAAATAAAATAATGACTTATGCTTCCAGGGTTACAACGTATTCCATTTAATGGGAATTTCTAGTATCCTTTCTCATGATTTATGACAATTAGTAATTTCTACAATTCATAGTGATTGGGTGAGTTCATTTTCTTATGACAATTTGAAATTTGTATGTAAGTTTGAAAAGAGTACTGAGTGTTAGATCTGAACAATGTTATCTTTATTTATGCATATGATATTTTGATTACACAGTTAGTAAATTTAGATTGGATTGGCATGTGCCTTAAACATATTTAAAGCATGTCGTTTCTTTGACATCACACAAAAGTAGTTGAAAATAGGACCAAGTGCAGATTCACAATAGATTTGGTTGATTCTTTTGGATTTGCGCAATCTGCATTATGTGTGGGAAAATCAGTCTCACATTTTTTTTGATAGTGTGTGGATTGTCTAGGGTTTCAACTCTTTTCTCTTTAGCTTATTTAGATAGCCTTTACGTTGAAGTTTCTTAGTTTAGTTAAAATCCAATGCTTAGATTTCCAATTGAAGTGTAGACATAGTTTATTTTCTAATAAATTGTCATTTGATTGTAGGGTTATAATAGGGAACTTATTAGTGTTTAAGGAACTTGAAGATGTGCAATAGTTAGTCTTTAGAACATAGTAGGGTTTGATTTTGCATGTCTTTGGGGTATTTCTTTGGCATATTGGCATATATTATGGTGTGTCTCAAAGTCTATGGACCCAAATTTACATCATAATGTTGGGTCATATGCTACAACCAACAGGCTTAAAGGAGGTTCTTGTGACCTTAACCTAATTTACATTTATAAATATGTGATGTGTTTGTGATCATGTCAATTTTTATATACATATATAAATTCCTTTGTGATTGATAGGCTATTTTCTAGATCATTCTTGTGAAAGAATGATTGATCGTGATTATGGATTTAATATCATGTGAATATAATTCTCATATTATGCACACGTTTATATTATGAACAAGGGATGTTGAAGGATATATTTGTAGAAGGAAAGAAGTGTGATTTTTGGCATGCTATGACTAGCATGGATAAACCATGGGTCTTGTGTTTGGATAGTGGATGCACACACTAAATCATGGGAAAGACACTAGAGGAAGTATTTCCTGGTGTTTATGGATGGGTGTGATCCTTGGATTTTCAACACTATTCTGTACATATCATATTGTGCCATGTATATTGTGTATGTTTTGTGTTTTATCATGTGTGTATGTGTATGTACTATATTTTACATTATGTATACATGCATATGTTATGTTATGTGTTTGGGGAAGGAATTTAAGGGACTGTTTGGGCCCGTGCATTGTCTAATGTGGTTAGGAAAGGTAGGCATGGGATTGCTTGGGCCTGTGTTGATTAGGACAAGTAGACTACTAGGAATTGGGGTTGCTTGTGCCTATGAAGGTGCATGATACACATATATTATTTTCAATAAAGACTACCTAGTTTGGTAGTGCTCATATTCATAAGGGATTTATTGGGCTTATTTATATTTATTTGTTATTCAGTCGTCACCTTGGGGTTGATGAACCACTTAGTAAATTTGAGATCGAAAAGAAGAGAAGGAATTGGGTACGTACAAGGTTTGGAAATCAATCTAGTGTGTGTACGAGAAATGAAGATGCCACTAGATGCTTACTAGTTGGGAAATCAATCCAGTGTGTGTAAAGAAAAGATAAAAAAGAAATTCAAATATGAGTATCGTTATTCCATTTGATTTCATGAATTTCTAAATTATGAACAAAAATTGATACACTGGTCAATGATGGTTTGGTTTATGATCTAAATTGATTTCCTTGATAGGATGAAAAATAAAATGATAAATTACATTTCACAAACAAGATGCTACGGATGTAGGATTTAAATTATTGTAATTGCTTATGATGATTCTCATGGAGAATTGTGTGTCCTGATGTAGGAAAGCATGAAAATTTCCTGGTGGGGTGAATGGACATGGATGTAAGGTGAATGGCAGCAACTTGGAGATATCAAAGTGCATAATGACACACTGATTAAAATATTTTAGGAGCAAGGCTATTGTGGGACATTGGTACCCAATAGTGTCAATTGACTGCCATGAAGCAAGTCATGACTAGTATAAAGCTGTTGAGGGAGGAACTTGCCTCTATTATGAGAATCTTCCAATGTGAGGAAGCCTTGCCAAGTAATGGATCACCCGAGGGACTAGGAAGCAGAGAAGGGGGTGCTTGAAATTGGAAGGTATGCAACTACACTGAAGGAGGTGACCAGATTGTGTGAGGGAGTAGGAAGAAGAGAAGGAAGGCCGAGAAAAAAGTTGGTTTTGATCATTGGCATAAGTAACTGGAATCAAAATCAAAATGGGGGTGTTCCTGGAAAGAATGGGACATGAACTTTCCACTAAAGGAACAAGAAGCACAAGGATAACAATGTTGGAAATTGGAGGCAGGAAACAATCCAAAGAATAGAAATGAATCCAATTTGGATCAACCACCTCAGAAGCACCAATGACTGAAAAAGTGGCTAGGTAAGACACTGTGTGTTATAAAATTATATATTATAGAGCAATGGAAAACATAAAATATTGCAAAAATATAAACATAGAAAACACATGAAACAAGAGAGACACAAATATACATGGTTCACCCAATTTGGGCTACATCCATGGAGAAACAACTATTCCTTCCTTTTATATTATCGAGAAAAATGAAGAGATACAGGCCAAAACAGATCTGCTAAAATTCCCTCTTTGCTCTCACACAATCTCCTCTCTCTTTCTCTCTCAGAATACATATCTACATAGACGCAATATGATTCCCTCATATATAGCGAGGAGTTGCCTTCTAGGAGGAAAAACCCCTAAATTAAACTTAATTTCTACTGTCATATTTTCGCCTAATGAACGGCCCAGATTATCTACGACCCCCCCCCCTCGAGCCCCCTTAGCGGTGCACATAGATGGGCAGCATTGCCAGCACATTATGAAATGGAGTCCAATGTGGCAGTACCTATGAATACAGAACATAATCGGGCTCCACACCCAACAATCTCCCACTTGGAGACTGATTATAACAACTCCACCATTGCTTCATTTGTTGGACAATGACTCCAATTTGGACCTAGTTGTTTCTCATCTTCATCATCATACTTGAAGACCAATTGAAACTTAGCAGAATCTCAGTTTCTCCCTGGTTACAACTCTTGTTAACATATCTATAGGATTTTGGCTAGTGTGTATCTTTTCAAGCTTCAACTATCCATCTTCCAACACTAATCATATGAAATGGTACTTGAGCTAAATATGTTTAGTCTTGGAATGAAATGTAGAGTTCTTTGCAATATGTATGGCACTTTGGCTGTCATTGTATAACCTGCCCAACTCCTGCTTCTTACCCAATTCATCCTGAAACCTTTGTAACCAAATCATTTCTTTACTAGCCTCTGTAGTAGCAACATACTATGCTTATGTTGTTAAGAGTGAAACAACACTTTGCAGTTTTGAAACCCAACTAAAATTTGTTCCACCTATAGTAAACACATACCCTGTGGTGCTTCTCCTGTTATCTCTATCACCCGCCATATACGCATCAACATATCCCTATAGAGAAATGTTTGAACCACCAAATCATAATGCTTGATGTGTGGCACCTCTCAAAAACCTAAATACACTTCACCACCATCCAATGTTCTTTTACTGGATTGTCCATGTACCTACTTACAACTCCCACTACATGTACAATATTAGGCCTTGTGCAGACCATTTCATACAATAAGCTTCCAACTGCTAATGCATATGGAACTTTAGACATATAAGTCATTTCTTCTTGAGTCTTGGGACACACCTCCTTAGTTTGAAATGGATAGCCAAAGGTATACTAACTGGTTTTACATTCCTCATATTAAATCTTTTTAACACTTTTTCTATGTACTCACTCCGAGAAAATGTTAATTTCTATTCTTCCTGTCTCTAGTTATTCTCATACAAAGGATTTGTTTTGTAGCACCCAAATCCCTCACTGCAAATGAGTTTTCCAATTTTCTTTTGATCATAGTTATTTCGGCATGTTAGAACCTACAACAAGCATGTCATCTACATACAATAACAATATAATATAGATGCCATCATGTTTCCTTTTGAGATAAATAAAATGATCAGAGTGACATCTAGTATAACCTTGTTCAGACATAAACCTGTCAAATTTTAGATACCACTGCCTTGGAGCCTGTTTTAAGCCACACAAGCTCTTCTTCAACTTGCACACTAGTTTCTCCTTCCCTTTGACCTCATATCCTCGTGGCTACTACATATATATCTCTTCCTAAAATTCCCCATGAAGAAAGGTCACCTTTACATCTAACTGTTAAAGATGCAAATCTTGAGCTGCTACTATACTTAAAATAGTTCTGATTGAAGTCATTTTAACAAGAAGAGAAAATATCTCATCAAAGTCTATACCCTTTTTCTATGTAAACCCCTTCACTAGAAGTCTAGTTCTATACCTTTTTCTACCTCCATCCTCTTCCTTCAACCTATAAACCCATTTATTCTACAATGTTGTTTACATGCAGGCAACCTAACTAAGTCCCAAGTTTGGTTATGTGCTAATGAGTCCATCTCTTCTTTCATGGCTTGCTCCCAGTTCTTCCTAATTTCTACCTGCACTGCTTCTTCATAACACTCTAGTTCACTAGAATCAGTCAACAATACATAATATAATGAAGGAGAGTATCGTTCAAGGGGTCTAATTATCTTGGTAGAACTTCTAACACCACTTTCAAGTGTTTGAGGTGCTTTTTGCGGTTGTGGTTGCAGTTGTTGTTGTTATGGTTGTTGATCATTATGATTTTTAGGCACCTTCACTTTTTCTGTGATCTCATCAAGCACCATGTATTCTCTATTTTCTTTTTCCTATTTCTTTTCCTGCATCTGACCATTACACAAAATATTTCCATTGAATATGGAATCTATCCTCCTAATGATTTTTTGTTTTTCATAATCATAAAAGCGATAACCAAAATCATTAACACCATATCCAATAAAGGTACATTTCTTTGATTTTGCCTCAAACTTTGTTCTATTTTATTTATTAATGTGGACAAAGGCATCACAACCAAAAGTATTTAACCTTTTTACCTATCCATGCCTCCTCTAGAATACCACCATCCAAGGAACTTGAAGGCCCTCCGTTTATTAGATAAACAACAATATCTACAAAATCTACCAAAAATTGTAAAGGCAATCCTGCATGTAATCTCATGCACCTCGCACACTCCATGATTGTCCTGTTCATCCTTTCTGATACACCATTTTCTTGTGGTGTTCTTGGAAATATATTCTCTTTACAAATTCCATTCTTTGAATAGTACCTATCAAACTCTTTCTTGCAATATTCACCTCCATTGTCTGATCTGAGACACTTCAACCTTTCTCTTATAACATTTTCAACCAAAGCTTTCCATTTCTTGAAAGTATCAAATACATTAGATTTATTTCGAATACAATAAATCCAAGTTTTTTTGGTTGCATCATCAATTCAAGTAACATAATAATGAGATCCAATGAGAGATGATACCTAAGCAGGTCCCCATATATCTGTATGCACAAGCTCTAATCTTTTGCTCTTCTTTTCTTTCCCAACTTTGAGGAATCTAACTCTCTTATATTTTCCATAAACACAATTTTCACAGAATTCCAAATCAACATGCTTCAAACCTGGAAACAAATTTATTGAGTGAAGAATCTGCATCCCTTCTCACTCATGTGCCGGAGCCTATGATGCAACAATGTTTTATCTACTCCTATATAGGTTAAAGCATTAAAAAAATTAGAAATATCGTTGCATAAATACAATGTACCAACCTTTTCTCCTTTTGTTGTTACTAGAGCTCCTTTAAAGACCTTCCAGGTTGTTCTGTAAAAGTAGTTACACAGCCTTCACCTCCTAACTGCCCTATTGAAATTAGATTTTTCTTTAGATCTGGAGCATGCCTTACCTCCTTCAACAGCCATCGATTTCCATTTTTCTATTTTATGAAAACTGTACCCATTCCAATGATTTTACAGGGTTTATCATCACCCAATCAAACCTATCCAAAATATCTTTGAACATAATCATGAAAATGTTTCCTACTAGGTGTGGCATGGAATGAGGCCCTTGAATCTACCATCTAGGCATCAATAATATTTTCTAACGAAATAATCAAAGCATCTTGCAACACATCACCTATCACATTCGCTTCATGATTGTTTTCTTACTATGCATCTCCTTCTTTTCCCTTCCAAGACTTACAATCTTTCTTCAAGTGTCCTTTCTTCCCGCGTTTCCAGCAGACTATCCCCGATTTCCAATTGGATCTATCTTTCTTGACTTACTGTGATATCTTGGGATCTTTCCTCTTTCCATTTTTCTTCCCCTAGTCTCTGTAGTCAAAGCATTACTTGATGTATCGTGAAGATTTTGTCGCATTTCCTCCCTAAGGATTGCACTGACAACATCATCAAACTTTAAAGTACTAGATCCAGAGAAAGAGTTAGTAATGGACATAACTAAACCATTCCAACTTTTTGGCAATGAGCATAGAAATAATAGAACCCTAACTTCAACATCAAAAGTTACCCCTACAAAAATTAGCTGACTGGTAACTATATTAAGTTCATTTAAGTGATCAGCAACATATCCACCTTCTCACATCTTCATATTAAATAAACACTTCATAAGAAATACCTTATTTGTGGCTGAGGGTTTTTCATAGAGTTTGGTCAATACTAACATTAAACCCTCTATTGTCATTTCCTTTGAAATATTAAAGGCTATTGATGTCTCTAGGCATAGCTGTATTGTTCTAAGTGCCTTTCTGTTGAGAATATCCCGTTCTATGTCTATCATACTCGTCAGCTTCTTTGTCTTTCCACTCAGTGGTAGGTACAGATGTTTCTAGCACAAATAATCTTCCATCTACATCTTCCACAGCCGGTAGTTTTGACCGTTAAATTTTTCGACCCGAAACCTACCATCTTCTGCCATTGCTCCCACTCAAACCAGGAACCCTTCTCTCCTATGAGTTTATTAGCCAAATAGACATTCTCCTATAATACCGGTTGTTATGAAATTATATATTAGAGAGTAATGGAACACATAAAATATTGCATAAATATAAACACATAAAACACATAAAACAAGAGAGACACAGATATACGTGGTTCACCCAATTTGGGCTACGTCCATGGAGAAACAACCAGTCCTTCCTTTTATATTATCCAGCAAAATGAAGAGATACAACCTAGATCAGATCCATTGTAATTCCCTCTTTGCTCTCACACAATCTCCTCTCTCTTTCTCGCTCAGAATACACATCTACATAGACACAATACAATTCCCTCATATATAGCAAGGGGTTTCCTTCTAGACAAAAACCCTAAATTAAACATCATTTCTACCATCAGATTTCCACCTAATGAACGGCCCAAATTGACTACGACCCCCCTTGGCAGTGATGGGTGGTGTTGCTGCCACATTATGAAATGGGGTCCAATGCAGTGATACCTCTGATTAAAGAAGATAATTAGGCTCCACACCCAACACTGTGCATATAAATGTGTTGTAAAAGTTGAAACGAGTTGTGTATATAAAGCTCCATAATCAGCAATGCTTGGTCTAAAGCATGTTTTATTGTATATGGATATTGAACACCGAGGATCGTGTTCCGCCCCAAGGGGGGAGGGACTATGATATCCCCTGGGTAAATATTTCTCCCAATGTAAATAATTGTAATTATGTTAATTGGCTAAGAAAGGGACAGAGATTCCATTTCTTGATGTAGGAGATTTCTTGAGCAAATGGATGTTTTAAATGGTGTACATCGTTTGGTCGAAGTGGTCTTAAATGGGGTGACTATGGATAAGTTTAGCCAACTAGAAAAGGATGGGCCAAGGTGTCCTTAGCCTCTAACAACGAGAAAATAAGGACAAAAAATTAATATAGTATGGGCTACATTTTACAAGGAGGTAGGAAGTTGGTTTTTAAATGGGCAAGGAAAAAATCAGCCAAGGGGACTTTCGGGAGACTCTCTCATTAACGTCCATGGGCTATACATGCAAAAGTAGCAAGAGAGCGCAAAAAAAGGCATAAGGAAAGGAAAAGTGATCCATATCACTAAGTTTTGAACTCTAGATGAGAGTACCAACTAAGGAATCCTTTGACATGAGGCTTGTTGGGTAAAAGTTATCACAGAATGAGAGCAACAACTTTCCTATCAGTATGAACAACCCACTGGAAGATGGTGGCTTGATGAACCTACTTGATTGGAAGGATTCACTCTAGTGCTTATGAGCGATGAAAGAACCACTAGGAGTTTCCTTGGGGCTAAAATTTTGGTGCTTGACTCACTGACGAACCACCTAGGGAAGTGATTTCCTTACCCATCAACAACTTAATCACTGAAGAACCTTCCTGAAAGTGAGCTAAACTTCTCGATTGAGACAAAGTTTATATTGTTGGAATCATGTTGACGAGACGAATATGATGACATCGTTTAGTTTGAGTTTCAGAAAGGTAGAAGAAAGTGGAAAATTTAGACCTCATTTCCATGATATAACTATGGAAATTAAATCATTAGAGTAACTATGGAAATTAAATCATTAGAGTAACTGCATCCTACTAACCTTCATTTAAATAAGGAATAATAAAAATATATTACATATCCCTTGCACCATAAATAAAAAAATATAATACACTATATTTAGCTTTAAAAATGATGTCAAAATCAAATTATTATTATTTTTTAATCTTGATAAAACAACTATTGAAATGTTTTGATTGATGAAAGTGAAACATAAACCTTTAATGGGGAAAAGTTGTGCATTTAAAGAAGGGGTTTAGTCTCGTCGTTTCTGCAAAGCTTCGATGAAAATTGTTTTTTTTTTAACCCTCTTAGAATTTTGAACGAGAAATTAAATTAAATTATATATATATATATATTTTAAACATTTTATTTCATAACCTTTATGGTGATTCCGTTAAGGGGAAAGAGAAATTAAAGTGGTTGATAATCATAAGCATATGGTAATGGCGGACCATTTAAATTTCATGTGAACGTCATGCGTATTAAAATAAATATATTAAATACTAGTACATTAAAGATATATTATTTCAATAGAAACGATGTTAAGACTTTTATAGGCAAAAATATACGACTAAAGGTGATCACATATTTTCATTATGAATAAACGTGGAATATACTACTTCTTGTGTTTGGTGCCACTTTAAAATATTGTATCTTTTCTAACCTTTCCTTTACATTTTCTTTAATATCACATCATCATATTATATTCTCCTTTTGAACCTTTTTCAACACTAGCTCAATCTATTAAAAATTTCATAGCTGTACATGCTTTGTTGATGTGGAATATGACATAAGACTTGAATATAATATTTGTTTAAATGTGGAATATGACTCACTTTTAGCATTTCATAGTTAATCTACTCAGCTTAGGTACTTGTATATAATTTTTTTGATGTGGAATATGATTTTTTCCGACATTTCATAGTTAATCCAGTCAGCCTGAGTTGATATGGGATGTGAGATGTTATTTGAAAATATGACTTGTACCTAATTTTCTTTTGGACAATCCTTAAAAAATCAAAATCAATCTTAATTTTTTCATATATATTATTTTTAATAATTAATTAAAAATAGTTATAAAAAATTAGTTAAAAATATTTGAAAAAAACATTACAACCATTATAAATGTATTAAACAAATTAACATATTAATTAAACTATAAATAATAGAAAGTACAAATGTTTCCAAATCTATAAAACAAACCCGTATGGAAAAACTTGCAATGATATAAAAGTATATATAAATATATGAATAACATAACGTTAATGGATTAGATGCTAGTTAAGATTCTTCAACTAATATTGATAAAAAGAGAGCCTTTTGTTAGATGATGGATAAAAATATCCTAAAACATACTAAAAGCAAGGTACAATTTTGAAATTCTTTATGATTAAAAATATTATATAAAATTATAAATTCATTAAGAGAATATTAATTAAAATAATAAAATATTATAAAATAAATATAATTATAAAAGATATAACTTAAAAGAAGAATATTATTTAAAAATAATAAAATATTGTGAAAGATTCGTAGTAAAATAAAGAAAATAAAAAAAGCAAAAAAACATAGAAAAAGAAAAGTATAAATGGAAATCTTTTTCATGATTAAAATATTAAATAAAATTATAAATTCATTAAAGATGTAAAATTTAAAAAGAATGATATTGTTTAAAATATTAAAATATTGTAAAATAGAATGTTGATTTTTTTAATAATAAAAATATTATTAAAATTTATAATTAAAAATTACAGGAAATAATTTTTTTAATTTAAAAAAATTATATAAAAATAATGATTTTTTTATCATCATAATAAGTTTTGTCCTAAGTAATTAATAAAAAATTATAAAACACGTACTTACAATTAAAACCTCTTTTCCTTGAAAAAAAATATTAAAAAATTATAATTTTACAAAATTCATTTTTTTTTTAACTGAAACGGTTGTGTTTTATTGAGAATTCTAGGTTGGGCAAAGCCTAATCAACTAAATTACAATTCTTGCATTTACAAAAGATCCTCTCCTAGTTAAGGGATCATTGCCGTTTTCAAAGCACCTTCGTTTATGCTGATCATTCCATTTTGTTGAGTGCAACCTGTATTTGCCAATCTGTCCGCCTCCTTGTTTAAATCTCTAAGAATGTGAAATGTTTGCACCGAGGAGAAGTCCTTCAGAATTCTGTTCACTCTTGAGAGCTGTTTATTTAACGAAGGGTCCTTTAACCATTTCTTGCTTATTAATGCCTTTATCAGCAATTTTGAGTCCCCAAAAATCAAGATTTCTCTTTGACTTTGTTTTTTGACTAATTGGGAGGCTTTTAAGAGGCCGAGAGCTTTTGCCTGATTGTTGGTTTTCGTTCCTAATCCCCAACTGAAATCATCTTTTTCTCCACTAGGATAGTAGATTACCCCTCTTGCTCCTGATGTGCCTGGATTGCCTTTAGAAGCGTCGTCAAAGAAGATTGTGCACTTGCCCTGAGATTTCCACCACTGCTGAAATCTATCCTCGGGTTCTTGGATCTGCCATCTTTCCTTGTGGTTTGGCCGAGTGAATGTTGAGGGTCTGGTGATGAATGTGAAATCGTCCAGCTAGGCCCTTTCCTCTGTTCGAAGGGAGTTGTCTTCTTTGGTTGAAGAATAATTCAGGGTTTCTAGAAGGAGTTTCTTTGCCTGTTCTGCAACTTTTTCTGTTGATATTTCATTTTGATTGAAGATGATTTCATTCCAGGCAAGCCAGAGCTTCCAGCATATGTATTTTGGAGCAGCAATCCATACCTTGTACCATAGAGATTTGCCAACAATATTATGAGGGTAACTGGCTTTCCAAGTGATGAAAATATCTGCAATCGTATAGTGAGCGATGGATCTCACGTTTAATCCGGTCAGATAGATAGTCCAAGCCTTCTTGGCATACTCACAGTTAATAAACAAATAGTCCGAGGTTTCCAGAGCATTTTTGCATAGAACACATAGATGGGGGCCTGCTATATTCCTCTTGCACAAGTTTTCTCCGCTCAAGATTTTGTTATGGAACAGGTTCCAAAAGAAAAAATTGATCTTAGGGATGCTAAAACCGTCCCAAACCTGCTTCCATACTTCTTTCGGATGAGGCGAATTCGTTTTTCTTTGCATTTGTAGGTATCCTTACCTCGCAGAACTTTTTGAGTATAATTTTGAAGGAGTTTGCAATTCGTGGAGATGCACCCCCGAGCAACAGTGAGTCATCCGCAAACAACACGTGGTTTATTGGGTCGATTTATTTCACAATCCTAATCCCAGGAAGGTTTCCCTTTTGTTTTTCCAAAGTTAATTTTCTGCTCAGAGAGTCAACCATCAGTATGTATAGAAATGGTGACAAGGGATAGCCTTGCCTCAACCCCCTGGTGGCTAAGAAGAAATCTATTGGTCTGCCATTTACCATTGGGGCTATCCAAATCTTTTCTAGACATGCTTTGATTAGATTTATAAACTCTTGATTGAAACCAAAGGCTGAAAGGACACTCTACAGAAAGGAGCGATTAACTCTATCAAAAGCATTACACATATCCAGTTTTATAAGAATACTTTGTTCTTTGCGTGAATGACTCGAGTGTAAAGCTTCTTGGACTTGGATAACATTGTCTAGAATGTGTCTTCCTTTGACAAATCCCCCTTGGGCTGGCGAAATGAGCTTTTGCAAGAGAGACTTGATTCTGCTCGCCAGAAGTTTGGCCATTATCTTATAGGACGCATTGCAAAGTGAAATCGGCCTGTACCTTTCCAAAGATCCAGGATTTGTCTCCTTGGGAATTAAGGCAAGAAAAGTGGAGTTGATTCTGCCACCGATCCTTGCCTTTCTCATGAATCCACATATCATTCTGAGGAGGTCTGGTTTGATTAACGCCTAACAAATCTTGTAGAAATGGATTGAAAATCCATCGGGTCCTGGCGCTTTGTCAGGCTCCATAGACCAAACTGTGTTGGATACTTCTTCTTCCGTTACTGAGCTCATGAGGTTATCATTATCCTCCGTACTGATTAGCTTTGGAATATTATCAAGGAACTCTTGTAAATCTTCCTCACTCCCCTCTTTTTCTACTGTAAGTAGAGTTTGGAAGTGTTTCACAGCAGCATCCTTGATTTGGGCGAATCCTTTGCATACTTGTCCGTTAGATAAGGTGATTTCTTCTATATGGTTTCAGCTGAGTCGAGCCCTATACTATCTATGAAAGTATGTGGTGTTTCTGTCCCCAGCTTTAAGCCACAGGCTGCGGGACTTTAGGCGCCAGTACTCTTCCTTGCTTCTGAAGGAGCAGTATGTTTTCCTTTGTACAATTTTTTCTTGGTCTAAATCCATAGAGTGGATGTCTTTCTCTTCCATATCAAATTGTATTTCTTCCAGCTGGGTGACAGCCTCTTTCCTCTGACTGGTGGGAGTTTTCATAGGTTTCTTTATCCACTCTTTAAGGGCCTTCTTTTTATTTTTTATTTTTTGCTCCCACACATAGCTTGGGGAACTTGAGACTTCTGTACTCCATGCTGATTGGACTGTTTCGAAGAATCCTTCTCTTTCTGCCCAGAGGGGACTGAAGCAAAAGGGGAGAGGGCCAAGATCCTCTTCATCTTTCAGACAGAGGAGGATAGGTTTGTGGTCCGAGCTGAGCTTTGGAAGGATCTTGTTAATGACTATTCTTTTTCCCATCATTATAGAGCTGCTGATGAGGAATCTATCCAGTCTTGCTGCAATATTATTTTCTTCTGTTCTGTTGTTGGTCCATGTGTATTTTCCTTTAACTAGCTTGAAGTCTACTAAGTCCCTTTGTAATATTATGTTCTCCACTATGGTAAGAAAAGGGTCTCTTGAGTAAGTCCCTCCTCTCTTCTCTTTAGGGTCAAGAATTATATTCAGGTCACCTCCTATAATTATGTTCCTGGGATTGTTGTGGTCTAGAAACTCCAAGAGCGTTTTCCAGCACTCTCTCTTTTCCTCGTAGTGAACAGGAACATACATATTAAACAAGGCTAAGCTGTGATTGCTTGCTGTGTGTTGTAGTTCAGTAAATATCCAGTGTTTGGTTTCGAATGATCTTTCAAGGGAGAAGGAGTTTTTTGCCAAGAATGTTCCTATTCCTCCAGCCATGCCTCTTGCACTCACAACCTTTACAAGTCAAATTTCCATTTGGTGATACTGGTGCTTAGAAGGATTTCCCCTTCTACTTTTCTTTCTTGGAGCATGAGGATGTTTGTGGGTTCCATTTTCAAAAGATATTTTATGGCTTCTGCTTTTGCGCGATTCCCCAAACCCCTGCAGTTCCAAGAGGTCAGTTGCATCATTTACCACTTATAGGGGTAGGCCCTCCTCCCTTGGAGGCCCTTGGCCTGGTGTTCCTCCCAAGAGTCATTTCTATGGTAGCTTGGCTACCGAGGGTTTTCTGTCTTTCTGAATCCTCTTCTCTAGTTTCCCTGTTTGATCTTCTTCCAACCTTTTTTGCTAGTCTTTCAAATGTTTCATCGTTTGATGAGCCCGTATTCTCTGTGGTTTTATTCTTTTGTTTGATTATATCTACATAAGAGGGGGAGGAAATATTACTTGAGGCAGGGATTGGGTTATTACCTAGGTCTGTGGTGTCGTTATTCTCCAATTGAGGTGGATCTTCTCTCTCTGCCTCTAGAGGATCTAAAGGCGGCATAAGGATTTCAAAGGGGTTTTTGTCCCCCTCAATGCTGCTTGTGTCTCTACTTCCATTTTTTTGGTTGCTTGCACTTCCATTACCTACTTTAGTCTCTGACTCTTTAGCCTTGTTTTTCTTGTTCTGTTTGCTGCTTGTTGGTTTCTTTGCCTGTTTCCATTGTTCTCCCTTTTCGTTCTCTGATGCCTCCTTGTTTCTCTTTTTACAATGTCTTGCGAAGTGCCCGTACTCATGACAGTGTCGACACTTGAAGGGCAGTTGTTCGTAGTCGAGCTCCTGGATGTGTGTCCAATCCGCCACCGATAGATTTATTGCTTCAAGTTCTCCGATTTCCAAGTCAACCTCCACACAGATCCGAGCGCAAGAAAATTGGTCCTTCCTCGGAGCCTGATCTATGTATTTCCCTAGGGCGTTGCCGATGGATTGAAGTGATTTCTAGCTCCAACAATGAAGGGGAAGGTGCGGGAGGCACACCCAGACAGGGACAACCTTGGGCACATCTTGTGCTGGGTCGAAGTCTAGAGACCATTTGTTCAATAGAGGCCTTGAGGGCCCATGAAGTATGACCCGTCTCTGAAGATCAGGCTTCTGTTCTCTGCATTATCAAACATGAACACGAAGAACCCTTTGCCTACAAAATGACTCTTTATCCCTTCGTTGACCAAAGGTAACCAGTTCCTTTTGATCCATTCTTCGACTGCTCTCGGGGATGGCCACAGTTCGGTAAACTGGTCAATGAGTCCTCTTTCTGTGAGTTTCAGTGCTACTTTGCCAGTTTCCTCCACAGGCAAGGTCACCGTGGGGATGTTGTCCAATTTTTTAACAAACTTTTGCTATGGGCCTGAGGGCTGGCGATTCCCTGCAGCAGCTACTAGAGCTTTGAATGCTTCGAGCTCCGGTGGTAAGGGAGGAGGGGCCGCAGGGCCTCCTCCATGCTCCATGGGGAAGATCGTGCGAGGATGGGACGGTTCAGAAGGTGTGGCTAGGTTTGTAGTAGCACAGAAACTAGGAGATTTCTGAATTTTACAAAATTCATTTTAAAACAATTAAAAAAAAATGAATTTGATCCTGAGTTAAAGTTTTCACTTAATTTAATATTGATACCTATTTTAACATTGATATTTTGTTCACAACCATGTTCATATAATAATCTGTATATTTTTTGTTTGGTAAATATTTTTATTAAAATTATTTATATTATAAAGAAATTAAAAATAAATAGCATCCGAGCATAATCTTACTTAAATTAAGAGAAATGATACAGCTATGCAGGCACATACCAAAAATTACTCATTATACTTTTGTTCTTAATAAATGGTAAGCACGTTTACGTTAAATTATGCTTTAAAGGTACATAATGTATGAGCATGGTTAATTCCTTTCATATTATTATGTAAGTTTATTAATAAATAGTATATTATGTATGCAGATACAATATACTGTAGGGAATATTGTTTTATTAAAATATTAAAATGTTTGTTTTATAAAACACATTTTTAATAATATTAAAATATTTTAATTTATCAATATATTAAATTGTTATTGATAATATTTATGTTAAATTTATTTAATAATTATATTTTTAATAAATATAATTTTCTTTAATAACTAAAAAGTACGATAGTTTTAAGGGTTAGTTTAATTGGTTGTATGATAGTTTTAAGTGTTAGTTTAATTGTTTGAGTCCGTGTTGTTAAAATACTTTTACTATTGAGAGGTCATGGGTTCAATTCTCTCGACACTCTTAGGGCCAAGCTTCGTGGTTGACCCAACGAGAAATGATCCCTTTAGGTGGCTTTACATGGTACAAATATTTTGTGGATGTAGTGGTCACCGATCTCTGGGGTTTGTGAACCACATAGAAAAATAAAAATAAAGAAAAATAAAAAATGTGGCAAAGTATTTAAAATATTTAAATATTTAATTAAAATAGTTTTGGGATTAGTTGTTTTGTTTAACATTGTTTTCCAATATTAGGCATTTTCTATGAAAATTTTATCCTACCAATGTCATTAATTCTTAATCTACTAATCTGAAACTTATATTCCAATTGGGCTTGTCCTTCCTTTTTGGTATGTTTGGTGTCTATGACTATGTAATAACCTATCTAGAAATTATAAGGGATGAAAAATATTTCCTTGTATTCAAACAGGGTAGCATTGAAACCTTATATGATGTTTTGATAACATATCTCCCCCACTACCAAACTATCTAGGACATAGATAGGAAGAAGATGTGGAGTGCTAGTTGCCACATATATGCATATCTATCTATGATCCTCCTCAAGATACCTACTGTTGATATAATTAAACAATTTATTTGCTTTCTTCGAAAACTTGGGGCATTCTTTCGCAAAGATAAGTTGATATAGATGAGAAATGGAAGCATCCTAGATAATTGAATAAGACATTTTCTACATGTTTTCCCATAGCATACTAAAGTGTACATGTACTAGTTGATTTGATGGTTGTCGTTATGTTGTTATATATCTAACACAAATGACATCTAATAACTAGGATTCCATGTCAAATATTGGAGTTTTCATCAAGTCCAATATTTTTTGCATGCTTAATTTGGGTGCTTAGTTGCCTGGATATAATGGCTCCCAAATTGAATCTTTTTCCCTACATGGCTATGATATAAGCCATGGGAATCCAAACATATAAGAATTGTAAATAATATTTATATATATATATTCTACATAAAAAGAACATGTGGTATATGTAAGGTTCTCACAAATAGGTGATTGGGTATCTACCTCCAGTTTTAGTGAAGAATATTTTATCTTCCTTTGATTAACTAGCCAAAATCTTGCTTGTATTGTGCTTCTCACAAAATATCAGAATAAAATCACTATTTAGGAACTCCTCGGGGTTTGAGGACTTATAGTGATTGGGGACCTCCGAGGAAAGAAATTTCCAATGCATTCTCCTCTTTCGTTGCTCACCATGTAACTCTCTAGCTTACTGTGGTTGATTACCCATTCTGCAACTTCCAGTTGCCTAGATATGATGGCTCCCAAATTGAATCTTTTTCCCTACATGGCTATGGTATAAGCCATGGGAATCCAAACATCTGAGAATTGTGAATAATATTTATCTATATATATTCTACATAAAAAGGACATGTCGTATATGTAAGGTTCTCACGAATATGTGATTGGGTATCTACCTCCAGTTTTAGTGAAGCATATTTTATCTTCCTTTAACTAACTAGGCAAAATCTTGTCTGTATTGCACTTCTCACAAAATATCAGAATAAAATAACTATTTAGGAACTCCTCGGGGTTTGAGAACTTATAGTGATGGGGGACCTCCGAGGTAAGAAATTTCCAATGCATTCTCCTCTTTCGTTGCTCACCATGTAACTCTCTAGCTTAATGTGGTTGATTACCCATTCTACAACTTCCATACCTGCATAAATTGGGGTCCTTGCTATAGATAAATGTAGTCGAGACTACCTGATAAAAACAATGACATAGTCATTGTCATGCGGAAAGAGTTATTTTTGCGGACAAACCTAACCTCCCTAGGAGTCTAAGACTCTCTAGTGACAAACAAGACAAACAAGAGCAATCCTTCTCTAAACATACATTATTCTATGAGAAACCAAGTGTTGTTCGATCCTACCTCAAATCCAACGCTTGTCGTAGCAGTCCAGCCTTGCTGATCCAGATGAGCTCCTCCCTCACTTTAAGACCTGCATACACTAACAGTCAAACGATTACATAACACCTGAATATTTCATAAAACAAAGCATATTCATCATATAGACCAAGGAGTACATGAAATAATTCATTAACAACAAATCATTGAGAAGAATGGACTTATTTGTATTAAGGGAAAAAAAAAGGAACCATTACAACCTGAGCCTTGGTGTTGTGCAAGCTCCTCCCAGGGTCCAACAAGAGATTTCCTCTACTTTGACAAGCTCACCCACTTCAAATATGGCAACAAGAAAGGATGGTAATCTCTCCTCACAAGTTAACAATGGAAGTCCTAATTCCAGCAGCATTTACCCTTTGGAATGTTCAGCTTTCAACCTCCCCTCCCCTGGCCCAATGCCTGTATTTATAGTGTTCTAGAGGAAGTTATTCAGTTCCAACATCAATGGGATACTCCCTCTTTTGGATGGGGTAGCTCCTCTTTTGATGGGATAAGTTCCTCTATCATAGGGATGCATGAACCATCTGGAGGCGCTCAATACACGTCAAACACTCTT
>APFE031179159.1:69841-105509 GCA_000404065.3 Pinus taeda | reverse complement strand
CAGACGCAATAGCCTCCCCTGAACTTCATTGAGGTATGTTGATTATGTTTATGTTTGGTTTATCTAACATGGTATGCTTGCAGGAAGTAGAGGATCAAAGATGAGAAGGAAAATAGTGGACTAGAGTTCACGTGACTCTCCCTGTAGATCAGATGACTAGCATGGTGATGAGTACTCCATTGACATAGAAAATACTTTGAGAATTTTGAAAGAAGAGATCAAGAGTTGTAAGGTAGATAATGACAGAATAATTCAATCATAAGAAAGACTTTCTAGGGATCAGGGGAAACAAGCAGAGGTTAATGTAGCGATCCTTCAGAGTTTTCTAGACTTGCAGAGATAAGGAACACGTAGGATTAGTCATGGGAAAGAAGAAAGGACCAATGGGTCATATGGTAGTAGATCTTAGTGAGGATACAAGTTTGAAAGGGATGATACAGTCATATATGGTAGGTTCTTGGATACACTTGATAGGAGGGGTAATTATTGTGGGTTCTATTCTAGTTTTGGTTTAGAGATACAACATCATCATCACCAACACCATCCATATAGGAGGGAAGAGAAGTAGTTCTTTCTAGAGGAGTTCAAGGAAGAAAAGGCTCTTACATTTGATGGATAAATGAAGAAATAACAGGATGCAAAAGATTGGTTTCCTGGGATGAATAATTTCTTCTGGTTGCATGATTACTCAGATAACATGAAAGCCAAGATAAATACCTTTAGTCTTAAAGGGAAAGCAAACATTTGGTGGGAAGATGTAAAGAATGGAAGAAGCATTCGGGAAGAGGAGTTGACTTGGAGTGAATTTGAGAGACTTTTCAGGAAGAAGTATCTATCTGAGATATACTATGATGATAGGGTGAAGGAGTTTTATGAACAAAAGATAATATCTATGACCGATGAGGAGTACACTAGAATATTCTTGGAGTTGTTGATATATGTGCCTTATCTTAAGGAGGAGAAAGAAAATATTTATAGATTCATAAGTGGGTTGTCGGTATCATTCAAAGACATGATTGAGTTTGATGAGCCTATATCGTAGGAGGAAGGAAGCATAAAGTTGAAACATTATTATGAGAAATTAAAGTGCAGGTCTGAGTCTAAATAAGATTGGCAAAGTAACGAGAAGAATAAGGGAAAGTGGGTTAAGAAGAGAGGAAATCCACAGGATATAGATGAGAAGGAGAATGCAACACCACACAACAAGTTCAATGCAACTGATAGAGGACATGGATTTCAATCTAAGGAGAAGAACAAGGGTGATGGCAAGAAGGATTTACAATGTTGGACTTGTGGAAAATATCATCATAGTAGGGATTTTCCACAACATCGGGGTGGCATACCACAAATATACAGTGCTCAGGAAGTGCAGATAGTTGAGAATGTTGGAAAGAGTATTCTTCAAATCTACACAACATTGAAAAACACACAAGCGAATCACCAAGAATCCATTATCAATGTTATAGGACATTTTGCCACATCCGATCAATGAGCCTCCTAATGGGATCAATCAACATCCTATTCCCCTTTGTCACCATCTTGCACAACTTCCTAAGCATGTTCCCTTCATCCTCTAGAGTTTCAGCCCTAAATTGCTTCATCTGAGCCATTTTGAGGACCAACGCTCCCTGTAAGCCTACTGGGGTGCGTTCACCAGCCAATTGCTCCACTATGGCCTACATTGGTCACCAATAGGTTCCTCCCCTTTTCACCTGTGTTGGTTCTAGGAATCCAGGAGAATCATCTGGATTCCAAAAGCTTCCCCTTCTAGGAATTTCCAAAATTTGTTTCAACTACTTACCTTGGATAAAACATTTGGATCTTGTCCTTCCCTACTTCGGAGTTTTCACCACTTATTCTTTGATCTTATCCCCCCACCAAAGGTGGATCTCTTATGCTATATTGATTATTGGATAATAACTCCCAACATACCATACTTCTCTATATATTCCCAACCTTTTATGTGGCCGGGGGGTTGGATTTTGGAGAGTCATATTTATGCCCTTATGCTGCTATACTAAGTGGTCATCATCTCATGCATTTAGGGTGATTGAAGGTGCATATTGTGACAAGGAAAGGATAAGTCAACAACTTAGAGAAGCTCTTCTACAACATCAATTGCCACTTATGGTTGTAACCTCCTTCCATTTATATTAATGCAAAGAATTCATTGTTTTCCTATATGCGATGTTGTTATTTCACTTATTTCAATACCATGTTGATCTATTGAATGAATTAATAAGATGATATTGCACAAATCTTGTAGTTTCTTGTCTTATATTATCTTTCTATGCAGGTTCTAATTCTGGCATTCAGAGCTTCCAAGCTACAGAAGGAGTGAAGTGCGCGAGGATTCTAGGTAGGCCTCACTACATCATCTATTTATGTTAAGGAAAAGCATTGTGTTCCTTTTCTCTCTATTGTTCTAGCTTAGCTACTTACTTAGGGGAGATACTTTTGTTTGCAATCATAAATCCCGTATAACAAATTGGTGACTTTTCTGGGGAGCAGAGTATTCCCTTGGTGGTTTCCTTGTCCCTTGTGTTTGATTACTTCCATGACAGACCTTTGTTGTATCATCCAACAAAGAACATAACTAGGAAGTGATTTCAATGAGCCCTTTTTGTAATTTTGTGCTGGAATCCTCTTTCCCAGGCCCAACGCACCCCCTGTGCATTTGATAGAGCGTTGCACCTCACACTGGCCCACTCTGCACTAGCGTTGCACCTCACCCTGGCCCACTCGACACCAGTGTTGCAATGCATTGGTGCCTCTTCTGCACCAACGTTGGTCCCTATTTTTGCAAAAAAATTTCCTTGTTTATTGAGCCTCTCTTTGGACAGCCTACATCCAACTTAAACTCCCTGAGTCTTCAGTGTCTTTTGATCTATCTAAATCCTCCATTTGTTTTGCATTTGTGTTGTCTTCCTTTGGTAAGAATTGGTTTTGATTCTTCTTTGTTCTTATCATTTGTTCACTTGCAAAACTGTTTTCATTTGATTGTTGGTTGCTTGGATGGATTTTTGTTCTAATCCTTATTCTCAAAAGTGTAATTGAATCAGTAGTTGAACATTTGCATCTTAATTTTCTTCATTTCAAAAATTAAGTGTGGTGAAAAGAAAAATTTTTCATCGGCATTTAGGGTTTTGCATGTGCATTAGCATAGGAACAGTTGCATTGGGAAGGAAATTGCATCTTGCATTTTGCTTGCTGCATGTTATGTGTTACATCTTGATTGTTTCTTCCATTCTGTTGTAGCGATTGCAACACCCTCCAAAATTTTGGCTTGCACTCAAATTTCAAAGCCTTCCTTGGTATTTCCTTTATTTTTGCAAGCACTCGAGCTCATTTAATAAGCTCTCTTAGAGTCTTTTCACCCCTTTCACTTGTTTGACCAACTGTCATCTTTTGGCATGCTTGATTGTTTTATCACACTTGTGGTCCTTTTTTGGTGAGTTAAAAGGTTTGTATTTGTGTGTTTAAGTTGTCCTAGAAATGTAAACATTGGTCGCACTCATACACAAAGTTTTAAGCATTGTCGCACAAGTGTTGTCACGGTCATCCTAGAGTATATCTCAAGTGTCGCACTTGCTGTTGTTTGTTCTAGATAGTCTCATAGAGGGAAATTATTTCTCTTGTTATTTTGGTGGTTCGTATTGTCGTGTCATCAAATATGCTAAGTGTGTGATCACAACTTCAGGTTTGTCAAGTTCACCTACCTCCCACACTTAGCGATTTTTCCTAAAATCCTTCCAACCGAACAACTCTCATTCACCAGATCTCGAATGAACTACGCACTATGTAGTCTCAACCCTCTATGATGCAACCTTGCTACCTGGAACTGCAGAGTGTGTAATCATTGTCCTCCAGGCCAGTTGCACTGTGCAATTCCAAAGCTAAGAAAACTGCCTTCATCCCCGGAATTACACAGTAGCTTCTTTAAGCCCGACTTGAGCTACACATTTTGCAAGATCAGTCACCAAGATTCCTCCCTACCTACTGGAACCCCATAATGTGCAAAGACCCAAGATTTCTTTGCCTCCTAGAACTGCACAGAATTGTCTCCCAGTGCCCTCCCTCAGCTAGGACTCATTGATCCCAAAAACTGCACAGGTTTGTCCTCCCAGGTCCCTTTGCTACTAAGTCCTACCTTGCCTTTGAAAAATGCACAAACCTTCCTCCCCAGGTCCCACCTTGTAGCAGCCACTAATGGTCTTAACTGCGCAATCCTGTATCCCAGTGGCCTCTATGCAATTTTTCTCGATGGTGAAGACTATGCTTAGGAGTTATTCAACCAAAATTGAGCCACGCTCTACGTAGTCTCTGTAACTAATCTCCCTCCCTGTCACCTAGAATTGGGAAATGCGTAGTTACTGATCCCTCTTTCCCAGCTTGTCACTTGTCACACGCCCAGGCCATTGATAAGAATACATCATATTATACTATGAGGTTTTGGATTTGATGTCGTCCCATCATGAGTGAAGTACAGGAAGAGGTAGAATGTTAGAGCATGGCGAGACGATGAAGAAGATAAGGAAGGAGCAAACATGCTAGAAGACTCAATCACAACTATATGGACAAAGAAGCTTATCAACAATAAGCGAAGGAAACACATCCATGAAACCACCTCTCAAGACCAAAGATCATTGAAGACCCCGCATCACCAAGATATGTAGAGGAGAAGAGAGGGAACATCCAAGAACACATCTATCACTCAACAACAACAATAGGAGCAGCTTGACATTGCCACCTCAACAATCCAATCCATGTCAGGAGTTTCATGTCAGGTCATGTCATGAGTTTCAAAGGCCACATCATGATTATGGGCCATATTTGTTGTAAATCGAATATAATGTAAAGTGAAAGTCCAATGGACACACATTAATATGAAGAGACATGTTAGTTGAAAAGTCATAGGAAGTTGAATGGTCATAAGGGTAGTCCAATAATCACAAGGGTCAAGCATCACCCTTGGTTAGATATACCTCCCTCATTATATGAGCAAGGAATTTTCACCTTGGCTCCTCCCATGAAGCTTAGAGAGTTTCAGTCAGTTCTTTGAGGAGCAAGGAGTGGCTCCAATGTCCCACTACTGGGGCTAGTGGTGTATGATGTAAATATGTGTCTTGGAAATTTTGCTTAATACAGAAGCTTGTTCAGGCATGCACATTTCCATGCATGACTTGTAGATGTTTGTAAGACTATTCTTTGAGAATTTGTAATTCATGTTTGTTTCACATGTGCTAAGATAGTTGAATTATTGTAGTTGTTTTAGTGCTTAACTTCCTGGGAATATGTTGTATTGGTTATCACTTCTATCTCATCCTTGTGGAATACTCTATCAGATACTAGATATAACATCCTCGCTTATTGGTTATAATGACCGCCGCTTCCATTGTGGACTACTTCACTGGATGGTGGACAGGTCATCCCCTTTACTTTGGTTATAACGAATGTGGCATCCACTGTGGACTATTCCACTGGATGTTGGACAAACCTTTCTTGGTTCGCGTGTGTTTCTTCCTTGGTGGTACTATTACCTCTCACTTAAAGGCTCACCTTTCCCCCTTTTGCAGTAAGATAACCTAGACATAGTTACATTACACACTCACCAGACACACTCACCTTGCTTTTCGAAGGTACCAGCATAACACTCTCATGTGTTGAACAACTAGAGCCAAGGAAAATATCTAAGTAAATGGAAATCGGGCCATCATATCGAATGTGACTCCTACACCAAACGGTTTGAGGTCTAATTGGGAGCTTATACTGGGGAGATCCCATGAATGTTGGTAGATCCAACACCGTCAACATTTCTAGTGCTAGAAGGAGGGTTGTTAGTAATTTATGGTTGATTGTCCCACTGACCCCAATCATCCATTTTATGGTCAAGGAAGTAATATTCACTCTCTTTCCCCTACTCACAATTATGAAGTTGGTAATTTCCCACCTCCCAGACCCAAATGTGAAATCTCGTACCATCAACTCTGGGTTTTCCATCCCATCACCCGTCAATTTGCAAAAGTTGTTGGACTGATTCCGAGAGTGTACACCCTTCCATAATCTCAAAAGAAGCATAAGACTACCCCCATAGGAATAGTAGTCACATCTGTCGAAGAAGTGATGTTTTCCACTCTTGGGGAGCTAGCAGAAGCTATGGAGAAAGAAGAGGAACCCCTGCTTTTTTGAAAGGAATAAGAGGACAACCTCTTACTCTCGAGTCTTGGGTCCAACAAAGGAGGCAGAGGGGAAGGAAATGAAGGAGGAGGAGGAGAAGAGGAGGAACCAACAAATTCGAAAGGGGAATCATTAGATTCGAAAGAGGAAGAGGAGGACAACATGGCAGACGAAAATCTAGATTAGATGACTCAGGGTCCATTGGCACTTCCAGTTGTCCTGCACAAGATGTCAAGACACATGGACAAGCTCTTAATGAAATATGACCTTGACAAGATAGTGAAGGCAGAAGATCACTTAGACACTTTCTACCTACATCTGTAGGCACTCGCGGTACGTTATGATGACGTTACATGTCGAATTTTTCCATGTACCTTGGACGGAAGAGCAGTTGTTTGGTACCATAGCCTTCCTCCAAACTCCATCCAGAATTGGGCAGTATTCAAAAGGATCTTTCTAGAAACGTTAGCTGAAGACAAGACCCCTACCATGTTACTAAAGGAGTTGGGTAATCTCAAGATGGAGCAGAAAGAAAAGGTAAAATATTTCAATAAGAAGTTCAATGGTATTCTAAACAAGTTCTCATACAACACTAAACCTCACGACTCCATCTTTGTTGACTACTACACTTCCACCCTTCCGACCAATATTATGTGGTTCATCAAGCGAGCTGCGAAACCATCACTACCAAAAAATTATGAAGAGGCTATTGTCGTGGAGAAATACCTGCGTAATATTAGATTCATTGCAGATGATGAACTCGCTACAGACTCTAAAGAAATGAGTAAGAGGTTCCAAACCTATGTGAGAAAGGTTAAGGAAATGGAAGCAAGTGATATTGATAACCTTACTTGTCTCATTAATTCCTTGACTATCGAAGTGGCCAAACTTAAAAAAAGGACCCGTGAGACCACCGTGACTAGTAGGCCTTCCAAGTACCAGCAGAAGAAGAATGTAGCTTCTAGTAGCAGCAACAGTAGTAACCAGCTAGCCAAATCTACACAGAGCTCTAACCTAGTTTTGTACCTTGATAAAATCACTATATATTCATACTGCATGTTTCACCATGAAGCCCATTCGGAAAGGACGTGATTAGAATGGAACCATGGAATGAACAACATGGTTGTGTAGTTTTCCAACAAACTCACGGTTAATGAGAAGGTTAAGTCTAATAATGAATAAGAAGAATATGCTACACCTGATGAAGATCCAAGCGCTAGGCATGTAGTAAACATGTATCATTATTCTCCGGCAACCCAGAAGACCACCATCAATAAGGAGCCTCTGAGTGATGGTCTCGCCCCGAAGAAAAATAACTTATATAACTTGAGAATTCAAGGCCCCCCACACTATGTTTAAGATACCAAGGAATAAAATAAAGACAAGAAATGTTAAGGATAGTAGGTCCACTGTCCGACTCATCGGAGAACACCCAGAGCAAGTCCGGGAAGACAACTTCAATGAAAAGTGTTTCCACAAGTAGCAAAGCCAAATCTATCCCACCAGCAACCATGAACTCAGTTCCACCCCTGGACACCTCAGAGAGTCTTCCCACAATAGACTATAACATTGTAGAAGACATGAAAAAGACTCGTGCAAATATCTCTTTGTTTGAACTTACAAAATCACAACTCAGCAGGACATTATTCTATGAGCACATGGGGAAACCTCTACTGGTCAAGCCACCTCTTCAAACAAGGGATCTAGTAAGTCTCATGAAACTCTTGCATATGTATTTAACATGCTCCATATGGAGGAGGTGATCCCACTTTGCCCACCATTCTTGTTATCATTTGAGATCTTTAACTTCAATGTTCACAACTTCTTGGTTCTGGTGCATCAGTTAATGACATGCCACTCTCCATCATTAAGGAGATCAATGCTCAATGGAGTAAGACTATTACATAGATCATATAATTGGATAGAACTTGTGTGCCAACAATTAGTGAACTCAGAGATGTGATCATCCGACTAACATCTAATAAACAAGTTCATCAATGCATCAATATTGTAGTTGTGGACATCTGGGAAGCATACATGGTATTTCTCAGCAAAGACTGGTCAAGCAAGCTACAAGGATTATTTGCCACTTATTAGTCACACTTATGGCTTCCGTATAAGGACAAGAACAACTAGATCCAAGTTTTGCCAGAGAGATACATTAAGCACAACGTGACTCCCTTGAATGGAGAAAATGAGTCGTTGGCTTTCGTGAAACTCATGTTCGACAATTTCTTTTTATAGACACAGTTGGGGTGCTACCTTATAGAGCCATCCCCTGTCCCACCAGACACACATTTGGGCCTCCTTCCATGCCCAAATGGAGAAAATAACACTTGTATAGTAAGTAGTAGTAGTGGTAGTAGTAGTGGCAGTAGTACTAGTGCGGCAAGTTGTCCTTATATAGATAATTTGTGTACCATGTACTTCAACGAATCCAAAATGCAGGAGGGCTCTAGAGCTAGTTGTGTTCTAATAGACCCGCTACAAAGGAAACATTTTCTCTCTAGTCAATTGGAGTTCAAGTGCATGAAAAACACTACAGAGTATGAAGCACTCATCTTGGGCTTACAAAACTCCATTGACCTCAAGGTTGTTGATCTAAAAGTGGTAGGTGACTTTGAAATCATGGTTCTTCATGTACATAACACTATATATTGTGTGTCACTACGTCTTAAGAATTACCAGAAAGAGGCATGGTGACTCATTTCTTAATTCCAAGCCTACAATATTATTTTAGTGCCAAGAATGCGTAATGCAGCTGCGGATACCTTGTCAAATGCAACTGCTAGGATGTTACCGTTAAGGGATAGTTTTTCTATTGAGATTTTGTATAAACCATCTATCCTAGAAAAAATCACTAACTTGCATGTTATTTATGATGATCAATAGATACTTCATTTCATGGCCAATTTTGACGTCTTCAAGGATGCAATGATAGATGAGGACAAGCACGAGCAACCTTTGCAGGAAAAAACTAGTACAAGCAAAGGAAACCTCCTCCCGAAAGGTGTGGTATCACTAGAGAAGTTGTATGACTTTCAGAACCATTTTCAGGGACCTTTGAATGCTAAGACCCATAGCTCGACATTATCACATGAACAGATCAATATGGGAACAGAAGAAGATCCGAAGTATGTGAATCTCGGTACGTGTTTTACACCACAAGAGAGGAAAATTTTTATCTACCTTTTCAAGCAGTACCATGATGTATTTGTGTGGATGTACGATGATATTAATACATATGACAAGTGAATTATCTAGCACGTTATACTGATCAAAGAAGGGGCCAAGCCTTTTCAGTAGAAACTAAGGAAAGTTCATCCAACACTTGAGCCCCTTATACAGAAAGAACTGACCAAGTTGTTGGATTCTTGGATCATCTATAAAGTGCGACAATTTACATGGGTGTCCAACTTAGTCCCTATCAGGAAGATGTCCGGGGAGATCTGCCTGTGTGTAGATTTCCACAACCTCAATTGCGCCTCAAATAAGGACAATTACCGAGTTCCAACCATGGAGCATATATTGCAGACAATATCTGGAGCAGAGATGTTTTCTTTGATTAACTATTTTTATGGCTATAACCAAGTTCTAGTAGCAGAGCCTGATAGACTCAAAACAACATTCTGTACCAAGTGGGGTATGTTCGCATTTCATAGAATGTTGTTTGGGATCGTTAATGCAGGTGAAACATTTCAGTGTGCAATGGACATCGCTTTCCATGGGCTTATCATACAGAGTGTGGTGGTCTACCTTGATTATGTAACAATATTCTCAAGACAATGGTCAAACCACCTGTGCCATCTCAATAATATTTTTGAGCAATGCCGAAAATATGGGATATCCTTGAATCCCAAGAAGAGAATCTTTTTAGTGTTCAAGGGTAACTTGCTTGGAAAAATTATTACTAAAAGTGGGATCAAGGTAGATCATGATAGACTTCAAACCATCACGCAGATTCCCCACCCTGTAAACAAGAAAGCTATGCAGTCTTTGTCAGGTAAGACTTCCTTAGAAAGTTCATCTTTGATTATTATTAGATCGTCAAGCCTATATAGGAGATGATCAAGAAGGATGTATTATAAAGTTTGGGACAAAGGGAAAAGGATGCATTTGACTGTATAAAACAAGCAATACTTGAAGAACCAACACTATACAACCTAGACTTCAACAAACATTTATTGCTCTATACTTTCACTTCCGACACCTCTCTCACTGCTATACTCACTCAGAAGGACGAGTTGAACAATGAGAAACCTATCTCCTTCATGAGTGTGAGTCTACAAGGACCATATATCAACACAAGATTATGTAGTATACAAGAAGATGAAGCAATTCACACCCTATTTTTTGAAAACCATTGCATTATATTTGTTCCACACCCAGCAGTCAGATCACTGCTTGTTCAACAAGAGCTAGGTGTGAGAAGGGAAAACTGGATGACAAGACTGCAAGAATATGATATTGAAATTAATCAAATTCAAACCATCAAGGGTCATGGTCTTTGTAAGTTAGTAATGAAAGTGGTTCATGCACAAGAGGAAGAAGAAGAGCTCACAAGCTGGGAGCAAGAAATAGAAATGTACAATGTTGAGAAAGCATCTCCCACTTCAAACAGAAACTCTTGGTATGAAGATGTGTGCCATACCTTGAGCATGGCACCATGCCCTCTCATTTTTCTATGCGGCAGAAGAGGGAACTTTTACTCAAAGCTCTATCATACCAACTAGTGCATGGGGTGCTATAAATAAAGCACCATAATGGAATATTTCTCAAGCGCCTGGAGGTGCAAGATTTAGTTAAGGTGTACATCATCTCCACGATGGACCAACCGGGGGACACTTTGCAGGCAACACCATAACACATAAGGTCATGCGGGATAGATCTACTAGCCTACATTATTCAAGGATGCTCATGCCTACACCTGCAAGTGTCCAGTCTGTCAAAAGTGCACCAACAGAAATAAGAAATCATTGACCCAGCTACAACCTATTGTAGTGGAAGAACCATTTCGATAGTGGGGCTTGGATATCATTTGGGAAATTTTCTCGCATTTGTCAAATCATCACCGCTATATCCTGACTGCTACAAATTACTTCACGTGGTGGAAAAAGAAAGTTCCACTGAAACAAGTGAATGATCAGGACATCATCAATTTCCTATAGTAGAATATCATTTCTAGGTTTGGCATTCCTACGTCACTTGTTTTTGAAAATGCAAAATACTTTTGTTCATTAAATATTTATGAGTTTGCATTCCAAAATGGTATTGTCTTGAAAAATTCTACTAAATACTATCCATAGGGGAATGGTCTTTCCAACTCCACAAATAAGAACCTCATTCGCATCATAAAAAATACCATATTCTCTTAGCAGCAAAACTGGCACTCTGCTCTGGTGAATGATTTATGGGATGACCGAGTCACACTTAAGCCTTTTCTGAATACTTCCCCTTACTTCCTGGTGTATGGAAAGCAAGCCATCCTCCCACTGAACATTTAATTGCATTCTCTCTAGTTGTCCCAAGAATCTCAAGGAAATCCGTGTCTTTTAGTTTAGTGTAGTATGTACACTTTACACAAGTTACAGGAAGAAATGTTGAAAGCAAAAGAAAAAATTTCACTCCATTAGAACCATATCAAGAGATGGTTTGATAGAAAGTCTACAGGTAAGGCTAAATTTAGTTTTGGTGACTTAGTCTTAAAGTGGGACAAAGCCCACGAGGACAAAGGAAAGCACACTAAGTTTCAATCCATGTGGATTGGTCCTTACACTTTCCACGGGAAGCTTGACCAATGCACGTACCATATCCAATCACTTGAAGGGAATATTGACTCTCTTCTTATCAAAGGCCAAGACTTAAAATTTTATTTTCAATGAGATCTGGGGCCACACCCCACACTATGTACATAGTCTTTTGATTGCTTGTTGTTTTTTTTCCTTTGGTTTTCTGTTATTTGCTTATGTGAATAAGTGTTGTGCCTTACTATGTTCTGCCTTCCAAGTGTGTGTGTGGATGAAGTCCAAAGAGTCTCGTGACATTGCAACCCTTGGCCAGCCGTGTGTCCATATTCTTTTTATTTGGTTATAACTTTTATCCAATGAATTCCTAATGAAAAATACGATCCATATGTAAGGAGCCTTTTGGTCCAACCATTAACCCATGTCTAGTCTAGGAACCTCATGCCTGTACTCAATTTTCTGCTTTGGTGTTTTTCAAGCTTATCCAACTAGTAGAAATGGAGAAGGGGAAAATCTAAATGAGAAAGCCAAAATTAGAGGTCTTTATATACTTCTCTGAAGGAACAACCTCTTCTTTTCTCAATAAGTTGGGATCCCTCTTCTACCCCAAAAAATAAATACGTGCCTATGCATAGTTCTCTTTAAAATAATAAAAGCAAAAGAAGAGAAAGGCTTCCTACGTAGAGAAGTGAAGCAAGAAAATCCACCAATTTACTCTTCAGGCTCGCTGGGAGTGGATCAATGCTTGTGTTCCTACGTGACTTCGCGGGAGTACTGTCCAGGCCTGCTGGCAATGGAGAAACACCAGAGATGAAAACTATACTCTAAAAATCATAAGCTCACAAGCTAAACTACCCCTCCCATTTCTAAACACTATAATCTGGATGAATATTATGTTGTGTTCAATTGAGAAGGTATCAAGGGATCCATGACTATCATGGGGTAAGTGGAGAAACCAAAGTAATATGCACAGTGAATCAATACTTCCCGAAGGACGAAGGCCCTGCACGAAATGTGAATCAAGATAGAGAAGCTAGTATTCAACTAGTGTGTCACCAAGTGTTGTAGCGGATGCAACACCCTCCAAAATTTTTTCTTCCACTCAAATTTCGGAGCCTTCCTTGGTCTTTCCCTTAATTTTTGTAGGCACTCGAGCTCATTTCATGAGCTCTCTTAGAATCTTTTCACCCTTTTCGCTTGTTCGACCAACATTCATATTTTGGAATGCTCTATTGTTTTATCATGCTTGTGGTCCTTTTCTAGTGAGTTCAAAGGTTTGCCTTTGTGTGATTGAGTTTTCCTAGCTATGTAAACATCAGTTGCACTCATACACAAATTTTTAAACATTTTCGCATAAGTGTCGTCACGGTCTTCCTAGGGTCTATCTTAAGTGTCGCACTTGTTGTTGTTTGTTTTAGACAGTCTCATAGAGGGAAATTATTTGTCTTGTGTTTCTTGTGGTTTTTGTTGTCATGTCATAAAATATTCTAAGTGTGTGAGCACAACTTCAGGTTTCTCACAAGTTCACCTGCCTCCCACATTTAGCCATTTTTATGAAAATCCTCCCGAATGAATGACTCTCATTCACCAAACCTCGACTGAACTACGCACTGCATAGCCTTAGCCCTCTTTGACGCAACCCTGTTGCCTGGAACTATACAATGTGCATTCACTTTCCTCTAGAGTAGTTGCACTGTGTAGTTCCAGAGATGAGTAGACTACCTTCTTCCCCATAATTGTGTAGTAGCTTCTTCAAGCCTGACCTAAACTGCGCATTTCACAATATCAGTCACCAAGATTCCCTCCCTACCTACTGGAACCCCATAACGTGCAGAGACCCAAGCCTACCTTTCCTCCCAAAATTGCACATAATTGTATCCCAATGTCCTCCCTTAGTTGGGACTTACTGATCCCAAAAACTATGCAGATTTGTCCTCCAAGGTCCCTCTACTGCCCAGTCCTACCTTGCCTTTGAAAAATGCACAGACCTACCTCCCAGGGTCCCACCTTGCAACAACCACTAATGGTCTCAACTGCATAATCTTGTCTCCCAGTGGCCTCTGCGCAATTTTTCCTATCAGTGAAGACTGTGCTCAAGAGTTCCTCAACCAAACTTGAGTTGTGCTCTTTGTAGTCTTAGTAACTAATCTCCCTCCATGTCACCTAGAACTACACAATGTGCAGTTACTGGTACCTCTTTCCTAGCTTGTCACCTATCCCGACCCCAGACCATGGATAAAAATGCATCATCTTAGACTAGGAGGTTTTGGATTTGATGTCATCCCATCATGAGTGAATTATAGGAATGGATAAACTATTAGATCATGGCATGACGATGAAGAAGATAAGGAAGGATGGATAAAGAATCGTATCAATAAAAAACGAAGGGAACACATCCATGCAACCACCTCTCAAGATCAAAGATCATTGAAGACCCCACATCACCAAGCTATGTAGAGGAGAAGAGAGAGAACATCCAAGAACACATCTATCACTCAGCAGCAACAACGTATTGACATTTCCACGACTCCATGTGTGTAGTGTCATGTCAAGTCATGTCATGAGTGTCAAAGGCCACATCACAATTATGGGCCATACCTATTGTAAATCAAATTTAATGTAAAGTGAATGTCAAATGGACACACATGAATATGAAGAGTCATGTCAGTTGAAAAGTCATAGAAAGTTGAACTGTCATGAGGGTAGTCCAAGAGTCACAAGGGTCAAGAATCACCCTTGGTTATATATACCCCCCTCATTGTATGAGAAAGCACTTTTCACCTTGGCTCCTTGTTATATGGGAATAGTGTCCACAGGGATGCTGCTATTCCCACTAAGATGGGTGGCTATCTTAGAAACAAACAATCAAAGTCTACTATTGATTCCTTTTATGAAAATAGATGAGAGGAGAACAAAGAGGGCCAACCTGAGTCTTGCGCTCGATTCCCTCTCCTTCTTGATAGAGTTTTGCTTCTTCTTTGTCTGCCCAGCTGAAAGGACCTGTAGAATCACAGCAACATACTACTATGCAAGAAACAAGGATCTAAATTCATAAATAATGCAGGATCATATGTGCATAACCATATACAAGCATATTTAAACAAGTACACAAGAATATGGAAGGAAACAAGAATAGCTTTATTCAGATGAAAAGTAGCAAGAAGATTACAACCATGTGCTCTGACCCAGCATCATCCTCCAGCTAAGAAGCCCTTCTTCACCTCAAGCAAAGCTAGATCACCCAACACTGTGAATGTACACAAGAATACCAACAGCACTTCTCTATAAGATACAAAATTCCAGCCTCTGGATCTCTGTGATGAGGGATCCATATATAAATGATTACAGAGAGGTGAGTCATCTTTTGGGATCTTGATTAGTGTCTTCTCTCTGATAGTTTCTACTTCCACTTGGAGAATGAAGATCTCTTACTCATCCTGGTCGAAAATGGAGTGGCAAGTGTCAGAGGGGAAGCTTCTGGAAGATTCCATGATCTTCCACCTCGCATTTTGGTCCCGGCCATTTGTCCATTCCCGACCATTGCACCCTACAAAGGAGAAAAATAGTATGCATCACACCCTGTACATTGGGAAGGTGATATTCTTCGCACCCCCTGCATGGAGCTTTCAGTATGGTCTAATTTTGACCATTTATGAGCAGTTTTCAGTGGAGAACTTCTGGGAGATGATGTAATCAGTTGACCTTGTTCCTTTAGGCAGTGAAGAAACGATTTTAGGGACTTAAGAGCCCTCAGTTTATGGACATTTTTGATTGGGGTTGAAGTGCCCAAAAATGTCTATAACAGTCATGACAAGTGAATAGAGATTCAAAACAGATGTGAGGACTTAGCTTGTCATCTGGTCCTCCTTCTAGTGCCAAAATATTAATGGTGTTGGACCCGCTAACATGTCAAGGGGATCTCCCTGGTAAGAAGTCCCAATTATACCTCAAACCATTTGGTATAGGAGTCCCAGCAGTGGGTTGTATGGTAATGCCTTGACCACGATGTTGCACAGAGGCAAGTAAGATAACTCTATCAGTAGCAAGGGTGTGACCACTGCAGTGAGTCAAGGAAGGTTCATGGGAGCTTCTAACACAGGTGGGTTGAGATGAGTGCACCCCTTGGCAACGTGTAACAGTACTCAACTAGGAAGGGAACACATGAGCAGAGAGACATTACAATATCAAAAGCAAGTTAGCTGGCAATCCAAAGTGATGGTTAAACCAACAGCACATATGCAACAAGATTCATATAATCGCATATAAAATTGTTCGTACACAACTACATAAGTTAAACAACATACATTGCTACAAAAACTTAAATAGTCCAACTACAATAACAACATATGCATTAAAACGTGTTGACTCTTATTCTATAAAGAAATTTAAGTTCTAGTCATACAATACATATGTAAACCCGCTAGCCCCAAGAGTGCAATGTTACAACCACATTTACATACTCCTCCAAATAGATGTAATACCTTCGTGCAGTGGAAAAGCCAAGGTGTGTTATATTACTGTCCAAGCTCTCTCCAAAATAGTCTTATCGGAAGCTTGGGTGACCAGAAGCCCCTACAATGAGTTATGAGGGACTATTTATAACAAAGGGTGGGGTGACCCTTGACATTCCCCTATGTGACAATTCAACTACCCTCATGACTCTTCACCTACTATATGACTGTTACATCCAACTATTGACACTTGAATTACACTTGACATGACGTTACATTACAATGGACATGTACTCATGTGAGACAACATGGCTTGAACAAGTCATGCAAGACATCATTGACACTTGGTCCATTGTGATGCGACCAACTCTTTGGCATTTTGGTGATGGT
Organism: Pinus taeda; assembly: GCA_000404065.3. Lineage (NCBI taxonomy): Eukaryota > Viridiplantae > Streptophyta > Pinopsida > Pinales > Pinaceae > Pinus > Pinus taeda. The sequence continues at coordinate 88,747 of APFE031179159.1, read as the reverse complement.
GAAGGTGGTGAGCTGATGCCAAGCTTGGTCATCCATGATGGTGTGCATGCACCTCATGGTGACATCTTGTTGAAGAAAACTCTTGCCTCCGTTGCAACTAGTGCATTGCTTCAGCTCCTTCACCCAACTCATCTGCTAACATGCACATGGTATTATTGGGTGTGACTGAACTGAAATCACATTGATGCATAGTATCAGTGCTGATCTTCAAGTGTGTTCTGGTGGTCATGCGAATCAACTTTTCGAAGTACATGTTTAGCTCCAGTTGGAGTTACTTCTTGTCTTCACCTTGGTGAGAGTGCTGAATGGGTTGGATTGCATGTGTGCGCACAATGACTTGCATACTACTAAATCCATTGCATGTAATCAAAAACACTACTCAGCATATCTGCTCTGTGCTAGCTAATGGGATGGATCTTCAACTTGTACGGGCATAGTTTCATCCATGAGTGCATGTTGCACCCATTGTTGTTCCTGTTCCTACTACAACTCATTCATTTGTCTGCACAGCTTCATGTTCTTCCTTGAATTTTTGCTTTAGCACATGCAACTCCTTATTTGTTCCATTCTCTATCTTCCCATGATCTTGATTTCATGTCATCACCTCATAGCCTGAGTCTCCAAATTTGTTTTCATCATCAATGGATCTGCTTGATCTTGCAACCTTGTTTCACCTCTGCATTGTCAATAACCTTCCTCTTGCATTCATTGCATTCTCTACATTCGTTGCATTCACTACATTCGTTGCATTTGATGTCTTCGCTGCATTCACTACATTTGCTGCATTTGTTGCATTCATTTCATTCAATATGATGCCTTGAGCTGTTGTTAATTATGTTTCTAGCTGTGATATCTTGATGTTCTTGTCTATGAACAACTTTATATCTTCATGAGTAGGCAAGCTCGTAGACATTTGATTGACTGCATCTCCAGGTGTGCTCTCAACGATGTCTTTGACTCTACCCTCTTGGTAACCATTGTACCTACATGGATGAGAGGTAGATGAACACCTGCAATACCTGGAGAAATGGAAACACTCATTGCAAGCAATCTGTCAATTGAAAACCAAACTGAACTTCAGAATTGACTTGCAACAGACCTGTGTGACTCATCATGAGGTTGTACAATTTCAGACGGGAGGTTGGGAGACTGACTGCTAAGACTGTAAAAGGCATAGTTTTGGCTACTGGGAGATTGATTGACAGTTGGAACTACATAATGCACATTCCAGTCTAGTTGCAGACAACTAGAGTTGCGCAATGTGCAACCTCAGCTGGCAATGGCTACAAGCTCAGTCGTTGCATTCGGCAATTTTCTTGGTCAGAAGTCACTGTCCCTCAGGATTGTGCAAAGAAGGCCTAGGGAACAACTGTTGGGTAGAAATGCACATTTATATAGAGGAAGGTAGAGCCTTCCCTCTCAAGATTGCACAATGTTGTCTAGTGGGGTAGAGTCTAGGCCAAGGTTGACCAAACTCACTGACGGGCAACTGAATGTGAATGTGAATGCGAATGCATGGTAATACCAAGTGTAAGCACAAGTGAATGATCATGCATGCAAACGGTGAATGCCAAATTCAGCAAATGGAACAACATGCATGTGGGTGAGGTGAGTTGTTAAATCAATGATCGTTTGTGAAAAACAGTTTCATGCATGCGAAAGTAGTGAGATAACAATGATAACTGAAATAGTGCCAGAATAAGCTAATATACATGTAAATGACAATAAGGGCTCAAAGAAAACAAGCAAACAATATTCATACAAGTGAAAACACAAAAAGTTACAAAAATGCAACACAAGTCATGGAAAGCGGGCTTATCCCAAAAAGCTGAGTTGAATGTGTTGACAACTCCTAGATGTGATGTGGGAAGTTAGAGCTGTAAGGTTGATGTGAGGAATGAGATCTGCAACATCTGGTTGATGATTTTTGATAACATCGAGGTTGTGACGTGCAGACCACAAATCTAGGGAAAGCAAAACTTGGTGGGAGGTTTCTGAACTAATCCTTGCATGTGTCTATTAAGGTTTTCCCCCTCACCTTACTCTACTTGACTGAGCTCACAAGGGTTAACCCAAAACAACCGACTAGAGTAGGTGAAACTAGTTAGCGCACAAGAATTGTGTTTTCACCAAGGTTCACTTCGAACAATACTTATTTTCCATCAATGTATCATAGTCTGAAAGTAACAAGTTCTTCATACAGAGGCAGGATGACACATAACCAAGTAGTGATAGTTGCATAAGGCCTCTTCTAGTTTACCCAGATTGTTTCAAGAGTCATACATGGTTTCGTGTGAAACTATCCTACGAAATGAAACAAACGAACTAACAAAAATTCAAAGCAAAGTAAGAGTAGAAGCAACAATGAAAGCAAAGCAATTAAGCAAACAAGCATGCAAACAAACAACAAGAAAAGAAAGTAAGAAAACAAGCATGCAAGCAAACAACTCAAAAGAAAACACTACTCCTACTCCTAAGCTAACATTGCATGTGTCATCTCACGTGAAGTGATACTTCCAATGCAGCCACAGGCGCATTGGTTGACCCATGTTGGTGAAGGCATGGTTCACGAACAAGACCGTTGTGCAAGCTAGCAAACAAGAAAGATGTAACGCTGAAGACAAACACACTTCGATCCTACAAGAAACCACAGAACACGGATGAGTAAAAAGTGCATGACATGCATTCTTTGGAGCTACCATGATGTTGTGCTACACTACATGCAGATGTTGAGTGTATTCATTCTCTTGACTATGACATGAAAGGAAACGTGATAAAGGCAGACCACTTGCATTGTGTATGTGTGTTGGTTATGTAAGATTCCTTCAATGTGTGAGCGATGGGATCGTGTAGTTCGAGAGGAGGAAGAGAAATCTGGGTGTTTGGTTGACCTTCAATGCAAAGTAGAGAGTGATGAGGAGCCTTTAGTGTTTCAACAATTTCTTGACCAGAAGTGAAACCAACCTCAGGACAATGAGGGCCTAACATAACTATCAACTCAGGCTAAAGTGCCTCGATAGTCTGGGGCGTTTCGACCTCATTGATAGATATATCATCATGGAAAAGTGCCTTCGATATAATAACAATGGTTGAACCAACATCGTGATTGGATGAGGAAGTGAATAGATCACGACAACCAAGATTAGAAAATTCGAGATTTCCATTGGCATCCTCATGATTTGATGAATTAGGCAGAGGGGTAGATGGGAAGCAAATATGTTCACCCTTTGTGTTTTCAAGAAAGGTATATGACATATTCGATGAATTTTCTGACGAAGATGTGTCCTCTCTGTACTGTAATGATGGGCTGACATCCGAGGTGTCCTGTTAGTGATCAGAAGTAGAAGCATCCTGAAATGAGTTTTCACTGGGGAAATCAGCAGTGGCAGAATCACAAGGGATGTTAGGAAGAAGAAGATGAGACGTAGATGGAAGGGAGTGATCCTTCTCCATGGGCTCTTCTTTAGATTCCTGCACACACTCATCATGAATGATGACGCAGGTTGGATGCATAACACCAACTCTGTCAACAACTTGATCCTCATTCACAATACGTGAGGAGTTCGGAATGGAAGAACGTGGACAATACAATCTAAAGGATCAATAGAACGTGCGGACGGATATCGAGGGAATGAGTCGACATGACAAGCAACAAGCTTGCAATCCAAATATGTGCAAATCTCAAGAGCAGGTGCGGTGGGAGAGTGTGACAATTCAACAGAGGCATTTGCATGATCTCCCACATCACTCCGCGGTGGTTGAGCTTTTTGATGTGGTGAAGGCAGACAATCACTTGTGACAGTGACTTTGTTTTCCTATGATTTCATAGATCCATCACTGAAGTGTTTTGAGTGGGGTTCAGATATGTGAATAAGATACTCAAATCTTCCATAAATAAATTTCCAATTGATTTCATCTTCAGGAAATCGGTATGCAAGATTACAAAAGCATGTGTAAAACTGATCAATGGATTCATCAAGTGCTTTCCATAGTTTTAGAATTTCTTGAAAAAGTGCTTCATGGTCAAAGTGATTGAAAGCATGGTCTATCTCTCTGACCAGATGAACAAGAGAATGAATAGATGTTTTGGGTAGTGTGGCACACTAGTGCATTAGGTGCCCTTGAAGCATGTAGATGAACAATGCGTAGCTCATGTATTCCCCAAAGAGTTCATGTATTTTGCATGAGCCTATAATGCTGACTGCGATCCTAACCAAGGTTGCGTAGCCTCCACCATCATATGTTTCTGTTGATGCCTCTAAAATCATAGCATCAACATTGGGGATAACCACCCAGTCTAGACCTTAATACAACTCCTTTTCCATTTGGAGTGGTCGCTCCGACTCGATGGTATGGGATCAGTTTCCCAATAATGTATGGTTTGATGAATGAGTGTTTTAAATATATAACAAAGATGATAGGTGATTTACTTTGTAACTCTGAAAATATACACATATATCTATATAACCGAGTAATCTTATAACAATGCAATTTTTTATAATTCCCAGCAGAAAAATAATCATATAGATGGTTTACTTATCCATAGAGAGATGCATTTAAATAATGATTACTTTGTCTAATAAATTAAACAAAGTAATTATAAAAACATATTTCATGACATCCTAGTATTTATCGCTCACATATATCTCTAATATAACAATTCTAAATCATTTAGAAGTGACTCAATATAGGATTGCTTGAAGCATGCTAATACATCAACAATAGCTAATTAAATGAAATGTTAATTACATAAAGAACAAGACAAAAAGAATAGTGATAGAAATACCGCATGCATTTGAGTCTTGATATGTAAGTAACATTCCGATTCCACCTTTTTATTCCTGAAACTTCCAAGACATAGAAAAATGTAGGTCTTGAAAAATTTCTTTCACAAAAATATGAAACCTTGATCCAGTACTTGTAAAAAATAAATTAAGAAGTGCAAAAGTGCAACTTCTCAAGTCTAGTTTTTGTACAAATCAAGGACCCTTTCTCCAATAACATGAAAGGGTTTATATAATAAAATTAAAACAAATTGTCTACAAAAATCGCTGAGAGTTGTTGAAACTGGCAGCATTAATATCTGGGATTTGAATTGAAAAAATAGTAATGCGATTTTATCTGAAAAGGTTCATCATATCTATTTCTTCTCCTGAATTCAGAACTAAAAAATTGAAAGCATGTTTTGAATTTCCAGAGGGTGACTCATCCTAGAGTGTAGTTGTCCGGTGTAAGTGGCATCTGAAAACTTGGGAATCATGCGATCAATAACATCAGCAAGGCATTTGATGGTCATCTATTGGCTGTGTGGCTTGGCCAAAAAGGACCAGTACACATCCCAGTTAAGGCTTTGTATTATGTTGAGTTGTTCATCTTTGGTGGCCAAATCCTGCTTCCATTGATTTTTTAACACTTTCACTTTTGGAAGCTTTCCTGTGGAACAATCAAAGATTAAATTGGCTGCATATAAATTATCATTTAGCAGCTCGATCACATTATTCATTATAGACCTAGCCCTGGAGATAGCCCTTTCTTCCTTTATCATCTGTGTTTCCCACTCTGAGAATAATATTTCTTTATGTGACTCTTGAATTATTGGTAGGTTAGCAACTCTTCCTTCTACTGTGCTTTGCCAGGAGAGGTAATTTGTGACCTTATCATTTGCATCCTCAAATTCTAATCTTGTATTAACTACTTGATCGATCAGTGATGTAGTTATGATGCATAATGGGTCGATAAGAGATATTTTATGGCAAAGTAGATTGAGTTGTTGAGGTAAGGCTTTATTCTCTTATAGGGGTTCCTTCTTAAATTCCTCAACCTTGGGATAATCTCTGAACTATTCTATACAGAGTTGTAGCTATGTGATTTGCTCCTCTTTAGTCTTAATTTCTTGTTGATGTGTGAATTGAAGCTGTTTGAGAGTTTGAGACAACTGCTATTATTTTTGGATGGCATGCTGGTCAATCTTTTGTTTCTCCAGGTTTAATTGTTCCTCAAGCTACTCATTCTTTTGCTTTTCTTCTGCCAAATGTTCTTCAAGATGATTAATATTCTGTTGTTGTACTGCTGGTTGTTCCTCAAACTGATTAATCTTTTGATCCTTTTCCTTGAACAATTGGTTAATGTCAGTTGCCTTATCAGTTGTGGCGGCTGTGTATGCCCCTGCAAATTGAGAAAAATTAGTCAAATCCTCAGAAGGATTGACCTCTGAATCCTTCCATAAAAGATTCATAAATTCAGATTGAGAAGTTGTGGAGGATGTCTAGTCTATTTTCCTCTTTTTTATTTGTCTCTTGACTACAACCCTGTGTTTTGGATTATAAAATACATCCAAGGGTTGTATTTCCTCAATATTCAATATAATTTATCTTGAAGGGTTTTTAGGAATTATTTCAATCTCTTTCTGAAAAATGTCCTTATTGGGTGTTACTTCAATCGCACTATTAGGAATGGTGGGCCGTTGTGTTGCGGGTGATGCTGATGTGGTAATGTTTTGGGGGTCGCTCTGGCTTTTGATCTACTTATCAAATTGCTCCCATTCTTTTATCAAGACGGGGTCAATATGAACATCAGTGCTAAGGGGTTCACTGGTCTTTCCACCTGTTTCCCCTTCCAAGGAAATCTCTTCAATAGTCTACTCCTTGTTGTGCTCTACTTGATGAACAATATGGGTAGTATTTAATAAATCTAGAGGGTCTATAATACTGCCAAAAACCCTAATATAAGTGAATTTATCCTCCCCAAACCAACTGCCGATTGAAGTTAAGTCAATTCTAGCCTCGTCAGACAGTCGAGGAGTAGGTTTATTAAAGATGGCTTGATGGACAGGTAAAATGAAACCATATCAAATCCTGTATAAATGATTCTTGTAGTTAGAATTCCATAAATATTTATGATAAATATGAATAGGGGTTGGATCTTGAACAATCCATTTCTAGCCTAGGATGGGCAAGTCAGAATTAAAACAGACTGTGTCCATTATGTAGGCGCTCATATAGAATGGGGCCATAATTCTGGTGGAGACAAATTTGTTCCTTATATAATCTAGTATTTGATTGGCCATTTTATGTAATAGAATGGTTTCCCAATCCATAATAAAGGAGTTGATTGCTGCTTCTATTAATGGAATAATTTCTATAGAAAATCTATCATAATTAGGGCTTCCAAAGAGCCCACATACCATAGCAGTAGCATAACAATATGGAGATGCTAAGGAGTCCATAGAGTACATACCAGAGGATTCATGTTTATGCTTGTTAGGAAAATGCCTCCACTGTTTGATAGGGTCTGACTCTATGTCATTCTCCTTAGCGAAAGCTTCGAGGAATGATTTGTTGTAGAGTTGCTGGGGATCCGGCAAGTGATACATTCTCTGGACATCTTCAGGATTGAATGTCCCAAGCATCCTCCCATCGATTGTGAAGAAAGCTTTGTCTATGATATTAATACTTTCAATTACCCATCTCACTAGATCATTATATGTTAAAACGTTTTCTCAAGTTGCTATTCTATGGAGGAAGGAGCTAGCCAAATTATTGAGCGTGCTTTCTATTGGATCAGTTCCATTAGTTGTTGCTTCTTTTTCTATCTCCATTGGATTTTTTGCTTCAAGTAAAGCATATATGCCTTCCCACGAGATTTTACCAAGGCCTTGACAAGTAGTATCTGCAATTAACACCAATTTTTTTGGTCCTTCTTCCACTGTAATGGGGGCCTTTTCCTTTCGATATTTCTTAGATAGCTTGCCCAACTGTGCGATTCTGGATTAGTTCTACAAAATGAGGAACAAGAGCATAACAGTCGAAAAACTTTAGAGGAGATAATACACAAATTATAGACCAAAAGAAATTACACACATTAGATGCCAAAGATCTTATATTGTACATAGCTACCACAGATGAAATCCTTAAAGGACTTAACCATAACTACTCCTTAATGTTTTACTATAACTTCCAACGTGAAACTTTAATGTTGAAGCCATATGTTGCATCGCAAGTTTTGTAACGGTCCTTTTTAGAATAGGTGTTGTGACTCTGCGATTTGCGATTATCAATTATATTATTTTCATATTTGTGTAATAATCATGTATCGCAAATCAGGAGTTACAAGCGCCACGCTCAAAAGGTTTGTTTGGATAGTTGCGATTGCGATAGCCTTATCACATCGCATGATTTCAATGAAACATTATAAGTCATCCCTTAGGATATATGATGTGCACGACGCGATAGTTTTATCACATCGTATTTATAAATGGCTTACTTTGATAAAACATCGCGACGAGGGTTTTATTATGACACTAATCGCATCACACCTTTATAAATGGATGTTCACAGGTTCTAAAGAATTGCTATTTGTGATGAGCGGTCCTAAATACTCATAAAGCAATTTTTTTTATATGATTTTTATGGAAAATTTATTTTACTCAAAAGTTTTATTGCTTTTATTCATATTCTAGAGGGGACCCATTTCTTATTTGCCATTATAAGACTAAGATTTAAAAATTGAAATTGGGGGGGGGGTTGTTATATAGTACAACAATTGGCGATTCACTGGGAGAACCAGTTATCTCTAAAAGATAATTAAATTTTTAAAACTTTCTTAAGTAGAATCAATTAAGGAAAAAAAACAACTGTCTAAGAATTAACTGGATAAAGATTTTACTCTAAATAAACAAAATATCAATTTTGGAATTTCTTTTACAAACCTTATGATAAAATAAAAAACATTTTAGTTTCTTCAAGCTTTGATTGGTTGTTAAAGATAAAGTAGGGGGATCCTCCAACTTAGCTTTTAAATTTACTCTTTTGTCACAAGTAGTGCCTCTGCTGCCAGTAAACATCTATAGTCTCCACAGGGTTACCTTTTAATCATCAATCATTCACTGTCCCATCCATCTAAGAGTATAACTTTTGAAATATAAATCCTAAAAGATATATCTACATGTATTTTTATTTTCTTATTTGTATTTTTATTTTTTTGGATAAAAAGCCATTGTCCTGGTTTGGGAGCCAGATGATGACAATGCATTCACTAGTTGTAATTGAACTGAACAAGCTGGCTCGTAATGACACCCCTTATCTTATGATTATAAGCCAATACCATGTTTTGATACGCCATATTGGTAATGTCAGTTTAATTAGTTCCTTATGATCATGGTAAGCTAGCTCATCATGAGACCTCTTATCTTTTTAAATTAGATATATTTTAGAATTACACTCTGAAAAATCATAAACCTAGTGGATGGGGTGAATGAATTTCTCCTTAAGAGTTTATGGATGACAATTCTAAAGTTGTTAATTCTTAGCTAGAAAAAGTCTTTACCTTTTTATAAATAACCTTTCTCAACCGACAAAACTCAAAATGATTTACTGTATTTTCAAGGTTTGGAAGATTTCACAAATTTAAAGAGAATCTCAGAGTTTCATATTTTATCTATTTTCTAAAACTGTAGTCATGTCCTTGAAAGGTTCTACTCTTTGAAAGGAATTATTCACAATATTATTTCAAAGAGCTTTTCAATAGCGAAAAGCCAATGGTAGACTATTTACAACATTATTTCCTAACAGAAACTAAATTGCATAAGAAATATGTACAGGTAAGAAGGGGTTACCTCCTTAGGAAAAGAATTTCTTTAAGATAAGCCCATTCACAGGAAGAGAATCTCTCTTTCCTGATAAGTCTTGCAGTAGAAACATTGATGAGCTTATCTTTTCAATGATCTGAAATGGTCAAAGCCACATCTTCTGAAATTTGGTATGCTTACCTTTGTCTTCATGTCCTTTGTCCCATTTCAAAATGAGATCACCAATCTGTAATGTTTTTGAGCCGGCAAAACTTGCATCAAAAGAATATTTAATGACCTACCGATGTTTAGCATGAGTAATTTTGGCCTTTTCTCTTTCCTAATCCAATTTAAGGATTTGATCAAACCTCAATTGAATAGAGGAAGAAGGAATTTATTCAATGAATTGTACTAGGGACAGAGGTCGAAGTGCTAAATTTGGTGGTATTATAGCTTCTTTCCCATACACCAAGTTAAAAGGAGAAGTACCTATCAAGGCCTTCTGAGTTATGTGATCTGCCCATAATGCAAATATCAAAGGTTTATGCCAATTCTTTTGGTTTTGATCAACAGTTCATTTAATAATCTTGATGAGATTCTTGTTAGTTGACTCTACTAAGCCATTTCCTTGTGGATGGTAAGTTGCGGAGTATTTTAACTTAAAACCTCTCTTAAGAGAAAATTCAATTATACTATTTCCAAAAAAAGAAGATGCATTATCAAAAATAAGCGTGTTAGGTAAACCAAACCTTGTAATGATGAACTGATCAATAAATTCAACAATTGCATCAGAATTGGCTACCTTTAGAGGAATTTCTTCTACCCACTTTGTGAAGTAGTCCGTGGCCGTGAGGATGTATCTGTGTTTCTTGGAAGAATGTAGAACAATCTCTCCTATAATATCAAGTCCCCATTGTTCAAATGGTTCCTCAATGTTTACTGGTTGTAAAGGAAAGGTTGGTCTTCTTTGTCTTCTGCTAGCAGTTTGGCATATCTTGCATTTCCTTACGTAGTCATGGGCATATTTAGAGAAAGTTGGCCAATAATATCCAACATGTAGTATTTGTGAGCTGTAGTGTTTCCTCCAAAATGTCCACCTGCTGGGCCATCATGTAATTCTTGCAAAACAGTTTGTGCTTCAGTTTTTTGAAGGCATATTAATAAAATTGAATGATAATTTCTCCTGAATAACACATTATCAATGATTTCGAAGTGTTTGGATTTTAATCTTAAGGCACATTTGTTTTTGTAACTAAAATCATGGGGAGCATATCCATTTTTCAAGTAAGAGATTAGATCAGCATATTGAGATTCAGAATTACTGATACTTATCTTGTTTACTTATGTAGTATTATCTGAATCTTCATGGTTTGGTATATTGGAATATCCTACCAAAAACTTGCAAAAACCTTGCCCTCTAACAATTTTCACTGGTTTAATATCAATATCATACTCTTGTAAAGTTGTTACCCAGTTAGCTCTCTTCTCTCCTACTTCCATTTGAACTAACAATTCTCTCACTGCAGAGAATGGGACTATTACTTTAGTGTGTGTTTTTAGGAGGAATGGTCTAAAGTGTTTGATAGACTTAAATACAATGAAAGCTTGTTTTTCAAATTCAGAATAGTTGAGCTCAACACGTTGCAAATTCGAACTAAAGAAAGATATGGGTGCTTCTACTTGCTGGTCATTGATCTGTGTTAAAACAACAACATAAGATGTTTCAGTGGCCAAAGTATACAAAATAAAATGACTAGAAAAATTCAGAGTACTTAATGTAGGAGCATTAATGATTGCTTGTTTGATCGAGCCAAAAGCCTCTTTTTCATTATGTCCCCATTTGAAGACTAAATTTTTCTTAATCATGGATTGCAAGGGCAAAACTATATGAGAAAAATCAGAAACAAGTCTCTTCACAAAATTTACCTGTCCCAAAAATGATTGCATAGATTTCTTATTATGTGGAAAAGGAATATTAGAAATCTCTTTTATCCTGTCTGGATCAATGTATATGCCATCTTTGGATACAATAAACCCTAGGAGTTTACCTTCATTAAGAGAAAAGAATGATTTCTTTGGATTTAAAGAAATCCCATACCTTTTACAACGTTCAAAGATCTATTTTAAATCATGCAGATGATTGCTCCTTTTCTTAGAATAGACAGTTATGTCATCTAAGTAAAAAAGGACTGTCCTATTGATTAAACCTTTGAAGGCCACATCCATGGCTCGTTGGAAAGTATCTCCAACATTTATCAAACCAAAAGGTATTTTTTGATAAGCATGGGTTCCCCATTTAGTCCTGAATGTAATCTTTAATCTATCGTCTAGATGTACCAGTATCTAATTGTATCCTAAAAAACCATCAAGAAAAGACATTAACTCTGAGCGAGCTATTGATTGAAGTATCTGCTCCATTGTTGATAATGGGAAGTTATCCTTATGGCATGCTTTGTTGAGATTTCTAAAATCTATGCAAATCCTAATATCACCATTCTTTTTCCTTACTGGTACTAACTTTGATACCCATTTAAAATGTCTGACAGGAAATATTATTTTGGCTTTAAGGAGTTTATTCAACTCTACTTTAATTTGACTTTCAAGATTTGGGTGAATTTTCCTTAGCTTCTGTTGTACAGGTTTATCATTAGAAATCATTGGAATTGTTTGTTGAATGACGGAAATATCATAAGTTTTCAGATCTTCATAATTCCAAGCGAAAACATTTTTATATTTCTTTAAGAATTTGATGAAAGCAAATATTTCATCTGATGAAAGTCCAAGTCCTAGATTGACATTTTGTGGTTTGGCCTCAGTGTCGAGATTTACTAACTCAAACCTTAAAGTAAAACTTTGAATTTTTGGATTAGTGACTTTTTTGAATCTATATTTAATATCATAAAGATCTTCTAGCTTAACCACAAATTTAGGAATAGGATTTTCATTAAGTCTTTGTTTTAATTGAAGATCATGATCACTTTCATCAATAATCTTATCATCATAAGATCTTTCAAAAGTCAAGATATTTAATATATCCTCATCATGATTAAACACACGCCAATTGGTGACATTATCTGGGACAGATGGTGGAAAAATCAATCCAATAGAAAATCTATCTGGACTATAATCGTCAGATGGAAGGAGTCTAGAAGCAACATTAACCAAAAGATCAGCTGCTACATTATGTAATCTAGGAATAGAAGAAATGTCAAATCCCACAAAATGAGTTATGAGATCTTGAACAAGTGATTGATAATGCTTGAGATGGCCCGGGAGACAATGGATAGTATTTCTCACTTGTTTAATGACAATTTCGGAATCACAAAATACTTTCAGATATTGGATATCTAGGCCTATTGCTTTATAGAGCCCTTAAATCAATGCCTCATATTCCACAACGTTATTGGTACACTCAAATTCTACCCTACACGATAACATCATTTTTTCTCCTTCTGGACTAACTAAAATGCATCTTGCTCTTGCACCGTCATTAGATTTTGATCCATAAAAATACAAAGACCAAAACAAAGGCTTATTTACAAGTGAATCTACAACACTAACACACTTTGAGGTATCAGTATGGGAGAAATGTTCAATTTACAATATGACACTATTAACAAGAAAGGGGGGTTGCTGAGCATTAAAATTCCCAAAAAATGATTTAGCCGAATAGTTTCCAGGAATGTTATTATTGAAGGCTACAAGTTGATTTTCTTCTTCAAACTCGGTTACTGTATGCGTCAAATGTTTTTTGTGATCTATTCTGATTTGATTTGGTTTCCCATTATAGGGAAGCCACATGTCGAACCGATCAGTCGAAATATAACTGTGAAGTTTTTCAGACCGGTCTCTGCTAAGGATCAAAGCATAAAACTCAGGGATGTCAGCAATTAATATATCAATTCTTTGGAAAGCCCTTGGATCAGCTGATAATTTGATAGTAACTAAATTTATTTCTCCTAGGATTTGTACCTTAGTTTGATCTAATTGAATAATATGGACTGCAGACTTTTGGGGCTCAATATTTAACTTGGAGCAAACCGAGGCTGGAATTATATTTGATGAAGCCCCTAAATCAATCAAACAGTAGTGAAAATTTCTATTATAGATCTCATAAGTCAAGAGAATAGGAGGAGTATGAAAATTTGAACTATCCCCAATTAAAACAGCACTAGTAGCATCTACCTTAGCAGATGGTGGCTTACCTGATCCTTTAGCAGCCTTGGATAATACACCAGTTGGAAGAGGAGAAGAAGGTACTGCATTTAATTCTTTAAGTAGCAACTTTTGTTGATGTTTGAGCTTGCTAAGTTCATTTAAAGAAATATTTGCTCGAGTCTTCTTCATGTATTCCACAATGTTATAATCCATTGAATCTGAAACTACTAGAGTTTTGGAAGATGGGGGAGGATTGGAGGATGATGGTTGATTGTGGGGAGACACAACCAGAGTTTTCTTTGTGGGAGCTTTGTCTTTAGTAATAGGACTTGAATTTTTCTTCTTAGAATTTTCTTGATTAGGATATGCTATACTTTTTCTCCCAGTGTTTACTGGGAGAGCTTCCTGTTCACTTTCATTATCATAGTTGAGTAAGATAAAGTTCCACATTCCATGACATTCAATTGTTGCATCCTCTTTAGTTTCTTAAGCTTATAAAACATTATCTTCATCTTCATCATCATCCAGATCAGATTCTGCATTAGATATAGCATTAGGTGGTTTGGTATCAGTTAGCTGATTTCTTTTAAGTTTCCTAAATGATCTTTTCGTAGAAGTTTCAGTGACCTACTTCTTTATTTCAACCATTTCATTAGACATAGTTTTAAGAAGTGTTTGTAAACCTCCCATGCCATATGGATCCTTGACTGCTTTCTTCCTTGAATCATCTCTAAAGGTAACTTTTTTGGATTTCCTTTATTTTAGAGCATTTTTCTTTTCGAGAGCATACGTTTTTCAACAATGATTGCTTCCTTCATATTTTCTACTCATGTTGGTTTAACAACCCTATCAATGAAAATGGCTATGTTTGAAGGCAAGGAAGAAATATACCATTCATTTCGGACTTCTTCACTAGGCTTGGATGTCGCAGGAATTTTATTCAACAGCTTTTTGAAGCATGAGTTGAAGTCTTTGATGGGTTCCTTTGATTCAGATTTCAAATTGGAGAGATCATTAATCAGAGTTGTTGTATACCTATCGTCTCCAAACTTAGCTAGAAATCTCTCCTAGAAAGCATCTCAGCTATTGATAGACCCTAGTGGTAATGAAAAGTACCATGATCCTGCTGCTCCTTGTAGAGTGTATGGAAATAGTCTAACTACAACATCTTCTTCCATTACTCCATTCAAGTCGATTGATAACATGAAATTGTTTATATGTTCTTCTTCTAAAAGGCCAATGTGAGGATTAAATTTTGGTAACCATTTCTCAGGATGTGCTGGTAATTGGCTCAAAGCTGCAAGAATTTTGATAGCTCCAGGGTTGGTCCTTGGCCTATGTTGAGGTTGATTATGTGCCATCAATGAGATAACAATAGAAGAGGGTGAAGAAGTAGTTGAAAGCGATTGGGTAGAGGATATTCAAGTTTCTGTTCATGTTTGGACTTGTTAGGTTCCTATACCAATAGGTTTCATCTTTCATGATTGACAGTGGAAGGGCCAAATATGTTCATCATTGCAGGCTGCAAAGGTTCCATCTTTTGTGTACATACTACAAAAAAATTAAAAAATGAAAAGAGGGTATGCCCTAAAAGAATAATCAAAGGGCAAGAAAATCAAGTGGTCAACAGAAAAGTGAAAATGAACCCCAAACTAAAGACTAGGAAAGTGGCCAGTTAAAATGCCACTACTAAGCTCATTTGGCAGTGTCATGTTATCCAAGTAATGCTGCTAATCACACTTGATGGATGGCCCAACAATCTAAACTGGACCATGCCATGGTTAAATTGCTTGTTGCAGAATAGAGAATGTTCCCTGACCAAACAGCTTAAGCTTGGCAGAGGACTAGCTAGGTAGAGAGATAAAGGTGCCCAACTACTTAATCTGGGGCCTTGGAAGAAACAAGGGTAGATATTAGATAGGAGGGCAGTCAAAAGAAAAGAGGAAGATCAGGGTCTGCTAGTTCAAGTGCAACCACTTTAATGAAGAAAAAATGTTAGGATTACTAGGATGGGTAAGTACTGCAAGGTTGCAGAAAGGGAAAGCCATCACCAATTGGCCTATTAAGTGCAAAAACTTATGCCACTTAGGGTGTGGGCATCAAAGAAAAAGAATGGAGGACAAGCACTGGAAGCATGTCTAACTTCCCCAGTTTCCCCCAAAAATCATTTCTTACTAACAGCCCCAAGGGCCCCGAGATCTGCTCAGGTGTCCAGTTCCACTCCATTACATCACAAACCACTTGGTCAAACCATGGAGTTCAAGCATGAAAAGAAGCCACATTTCTTGTGTAAAAACATCCTTTTCTCATCATTTTCATTTATCCTCAATATCCTAAGTTAAATTTCATTTTAACTTGGCTTCACCCCTTCATTCACCTCACAAACCATATTAATCACTAACCTATGATCTAGCTCCCTAACTTCCCCCTCCCCCAAGTGCTATAGCCATATCCCTTGTTTGGGAAATATTAACCCCTCAAGGGTTAGTATTAGCCCCTAAATCCTCCTAAAAACTATGGGTTTGACAAAAACTATGGTTAAAAGGCAAAAATCACTTTCCCCGCCCTCATTTACCCTTTTCCCCCTTTCCTCCACCCTAAACCCTTTGTTATAAAGTTGTTTGAATGAAAAAAGTTGTTAAATATAAATGCGCATTTTTATTATAAAGTTTTAATACTTTTTAATAAAATGCGCATAAAACCCTTAACCTAAGGTTTCTACCCACCCCGCGCGCCCGATAAATAAACTTATTAATATATGTGGCGGGTCCCCCGCTATTAAAGCGCTGGCGCATTGAGATCGCCGCCCATCGTTAGATCTTCTGCCCCGCCCATCCTACGGTGGGCGGTCGATCTTCAACCAGAACCGCCCGACCTTTTGCGTTCGGGGGATGGGTGGTACTGCCACCGTACCCACGCCACGCGTCAGGCTCTCGGGCTGTTCCCTGCCCCCCCTCCAAACCACTTACCGCCCAAGAGCCTGCCGGGGAGACCGCTTACCACCCTACCCTCCACGCTAACGTCACGCCCTCGTCAGCGTGACGTCACCCCACTTTGCCGCCACTAGGCACCCATGTCACCCCTGGCCACCGCATCGCCCTGCCCACCGTGCCACCGTGTCAGTGCCATCTGGGCACCCACGTCACCTACCACGTCACCCTGTCCGTACCTGGGCCCATGATGACGTCAACATGACGTCATCACAAAAAGGCAGCAATATGCCAAAATGCATAAAAAGGCGTGAAAAACCGTTATTTTGCATTATTTTCTACAAACGCCTGGAGCTCCTCTAAAAGCGAAATTCAACTTCCAATGGTCAAAAAGAAAAAGTAATCTGCCAAAGTTGCTGCCGCCTCCATTGTCAACACAACCACCTGCAATTCAGCCAGTTCGACTGGTGCAAACGCCTCGTACGCCATTAAAACTAGGTATTTTGCCGCAGAAACCCTCCCTTGTCCTCTGTTATCCGTATAATCATGTTTTCCTGCTTAAGCAACTCAGTTAAAGGACCCACATTGTTGAAATTCACCTCTAAAATCTACCTAAGAAAACTCTGAAACCCCTGCATGACGGAAGTCTCAAGGGAACCCGTGACCCGCGATGAAGTTTACCAGTTTTTCACAAGAGGCAACTAAAAAAGCCAAGCCATAGGCTAGAAGAACTAAATTGACATTTCCCTCACCTCTGCTAAAGCAATTCTCTGCAAATAACTAGCTAACCAGCTCAAAAACACTCTTCTTCCTCAAAACAGAGTGCCCCACAGATTGATTAAGCCTGTGACAGCCTCCTTGCACTGCCAAAACTGCTCACTGCAAACAGAGAGCAGTAAGCCATTCCTTAGCACTCACATCAAGCTTGAAACACAGTAAACCACCAGCAAGAGCAAGACAATGGCCACTCCAGCTGCTTTGGATGTTTTGCCTATAAATCCACCCAACAGAGAGCTAGAAGCTATACCACTGGTGGACAATGATGCCCTCATCACAAAGTTTGTGGCAGAGAGAAACCATTTGCATACATATTGCCAATTAAGAAACAGTCACTTGGACAATAGTGACCTGTATGGGGTCTGGCAGTCTAATCTACCCACCTACTTCCTGCCTTCTGTCAACATTTTCCCTGAAATCATCCACCTATGTGCAGAGAACTATGACCAGAAACTCAGGGCTGTGGAGTCTCCATCTGGGAGCATCCTCTTCTATATAACTCCAGACTCCATCAACCAGATGCTCAACTACAAACAGACTCAATTACTATACCCCTTCTCCATGAACTATTTGCTAGATGAGGGCTCTAGACTTTCCGATGCAGACATTGCTGCCATAGCCAGGAAATTCATGAAGGTAGACTGCCAACCTTCTGGGCCACCTCCTTTCTCCTATGCAGATTTCAATGAGGTGGGCAAGCTACTGGTAGATATGCTGACCTCTGTGTTGGGGTTCACCAGAAACAAACATGTTGATCTAACTGTGCTAGTCATGCTCTCTGCATACAGCCTTATGAAGCCCCCTGCTATGAAATACAATTATGCCAAGTACATTGCCAATAAAATGCATGATCAATTGACAAGGCTGGACAGGGAGGCAATATTCAAATATTCCTCATATATCTATCACTTATTCTTGTACTACCAGACAAATAGCTTTCAATGCTCAATCAAGAAGCTAGACTCACAGGGTGAGAGAAGGTCTGTGATCTTCTGGTCTTCAGTCTTCCACCAAGTACATAATTCCCCTTACTCATACTGCGAATTCATTGATCAATTTGTATATCCAGTTACATGCCTCTTGAGGAGGACTCCTCCTATCAGATTGTCCAAGGATATGCAGAAAATATTGCAGCTATCCAGAAGCTACAAAATTGGTGATTGGTGCTTGTACCAGAACCACACTGTAATCAGAATTTATGGCTGTGAGCTCTGTCCCTACAGGCTCCCAAAGTATGTCCCTATGAGGCTATTTGCCCTGGAGTACTATAGACAACTTATAAACTCCGACCTAACACACTTTCACAGTGCCAAGAAGAAAGCCAACCTGAAGTTCAGGGACCACTTAGGCCCATTTACCATGAACAAAAAAAATGGTTGGCAAGAAGCTGACCAAATACTAGGACAACAGCTCAAACTCAAGAGAAGCTTCTGGTGGGTCCCTTATGACCCTGAAGGTTTCATCAGTGCAAGGAGG